>SSHR01001518.1:0-38625 GCA_006518225.1 Fusarium neocosmosporiellum | reverse complement strand
ATATACTATAGGGTAATAAAATCCTAGGCTTATATCTTATAAGCTTATTTTTCTAGAATTTTATTTATAAAAGATCTTTATATAATAAAAACTTTTACAAATATTAAATATAACGTTATGCGATAAGCGGGATAAAGTATATTAGGAAACCTTTCCTTCTTTCTAGGTAAAAAGTTAGCATTAAATAGGCCTAAATAAGTACCTAACCTAGAGGCAATACAAGCAGTAATCAAATTTACAATAGCGATAGGAAGACTAAGGTAAAAAGGGAAATAAAATATACTAAATTCTAACACTATAGCTAACTACTAATATTAAACAGCCTTAAGTTGATAGACCATGCTTTAGATGCTGGGGATAGGATGCTGAATACTTGGAGAAATTGGCCTTCAAGCAGGCCTGTCAAGCAGAGTCAAGCAAGCGGGGCTGGAAAAGAGACGAGCTGGCAAGAAGAGTGGGGCTCTCTTGGGTGGTCCGGACGATTAGCGGGGGAAGCGAAGACGGCTTAGCGTAGCCACCGGCCCTATGAGATCTGTTCTCCCGGGCGTAATAAATACTGATACTGATGGGCTCCCGACCGTGTCGCGCTCCTTATGTAAGACTTAGCAAGGCTATGATTGGCGAAAACGAAAATGAACTCTACCCCTGTCATTTAAATTAACTCTACCCCTGTAAAGCGGGGCACAAACAGAACTCTACTACGTAGCACTACAGTTCCAACAGTCATTGTACAGTAGATAGCGCTAGACGCAAAAGAGGAAAAGGCGCGGGGAACCCTGGTTCATATGGAACTCGAGTCACTGGATAGCCGGTATCCCCAACTGATAAAGGATAGGGGAGGGTGTTATGGGATGTTAGGTGGCCAATCCCTTCTCCTCACCAATCCGTCGCAAACATTCACCTTTCATCAATACTTGTCCAAGACATTCCAATGAAGACCAGGCAGATCAAGTTCCGCCTCTGGAACCAACCTCGGCCGACTCTCCATGCTGAGTCGGCCAATCCGGCCGACCGCGATACACAGCCCAAAGGCGGAGAAGCGCGAAGAAGTCGATCGGGCTGCACAGAATGCCGACGAAGGCGCGTCAAGTGCGACGAGACTTTTCCTGTGTGCGTCCGCTGCCAGAAACGCGGCGCCTTCTGCCAATCTCCCCCCAGATTGACAAAATGGCAGCACGAGGCGCCCTGGATCAAGCTTGGCTCCTCCCCAGCTCCCACCAAGCAGCTCGTCGTCACGTCAAAGTCCGATGACAAGGCTCTGCTACGATACTGGCTTGAGCGAGCCAGCCAGATCATGGTCATCGACCCTGACGAGAACCCGCTCTCGTTTCCTATCCTTGAATACGTCGAGCAGTGTCCCAGTCTCAAGCATGCCCTTCAGAGCGTCGGTGCCGGGCACAGGCATTACTTTGATCCTGACAAGCTCTCCAAATGCCTGGAAGAGCGAAGTTCAGCCCTTCGCTTGATCATACAGGATCTGTCTTGCCCTGGCGATAACCTGTTCCCTCTCTTTTTGAGCGTGCTGCTGGTCGGCCTCTCAACGGCCTGGACCAACGCTCCCACTGCCGAGTTTGGCCAGCAGCATCTCCGTGGAGCGCGAGCTCTGACCGATATCCTGCTTTCCGATGCATCGACTCGAGAAACGCGACCGCCGTACTTCAATTTCGCGTTTGGGGCATATTTGTATTGGGATATGGCCACGGCCTTCCTCATCCCAGCCGATGAGCAGGTATCTCTCAACACTGACGAGATGTACTCTGCGCTGCTGGATATCGGCCAAGAATATCATCCTATCGGGGGCTACTCGACCGAGATTTTCTACCTTCTAGGCAATGTAGGACGCTATTGCCGGTCGGTCGTCGAGACGGGTGTGCGCGATGAGTCGGTCGAGGTCGCGCTGCAGGAGGAGATGGAGAAATGGGAGCCGAATCGAGATAACCCCCAGCTTGGTCTCATAAGCGATGCCTTTAGGTCACATGGGTTAATCAACCTGGAAGCCATTTGCTATCGGCGTCGTCGGGATGACGGTGTAGGCGACGCTCTTATGACCGAATTCCTCAACATGACATGCGAAGAGGATGCGGAATTGTGGCAAAACCTGCCATCAAGCTCAATGGATGAAGACCTCGAGGTTAGAATCAGGAATCGGGCGCTGGACGTGGTGCGCAACCTTATCTCGATCCCCTCCAGCCACGCTTGCACCAACCTTCAGGCCATTCCGCTTTTCACTGCAGGCTCTGAGTTGACCAAGGAGGATACACGGGAGAGAGAGTTGGTGTTGCAGAGGTTTAAGGAGGTGTACTCGCTCAACCATCTGCGGGCTAATTTGACAGCGCTGGAGATGCTCCCGGAGATTTGGAAGCGGAAAGATGCAGGTGAGACTATCAGCTGGTTGGAAGTGATGATTGAGAAGGGCTGGAACATCATGCTGGGGTAGAGGTTGCTGCTTTCAAGCCATCGCCACTTGTATGCTCAAGTCATGGGGATGCTGTCATATATTTGTATAACATGTACACATTTCCATCTGGACCAAGGCATCTATATCGCAAAATGTGATGCTCATAGCAGGGGTCTGTCAATCATGGGGTGCTCAGGTCCGTTCAATCTCCCGACTTGTCATCGAAATGGCCTGAGCTGCCAAAAGGAGTTCCCCGTGAGGGGGCGCCCCGAGGCCCTCACCGGGAGAACAGTTCCGTATCTGGACTTGATGCGAGGAAGTGGAGGCGATGGCTAGTGGGCCCCTAGCAAGGTCCTAGGTGCATATCCTTGCATAATCATCAGCCATTAGTGTCCGAATCCGGACAGTAAGCGAGGGGCGGTTATCACCGCTCAATCGGCTGTGTGATTCGGGAGAGTTAGAAGCATCTAAATAGGTACTTCGACACATGGCCTTGTATCTTCCACTCAGGTCACTCAGGTCAGACTTGGCTCTCCCAAGCTGATGTTCCAAAATAAAGCCGACGTCAACATGTCTCCTTCCGCCTTCCCTCGGCCCAATGGTATGAGCTCCTTCTGGAGGAGCCAGACTGGGGATCTCGACAATCATCGGTCAACGAGCGCACTCCCGGACGAATGCGATATTGTCGTGGTCGGAGCTGGATACTCGGGAGCAGCGCTTGTGACGCACATCCTGTCAAAATGTGTTGACCGAGTGCCGTCAATGCTAGTTTTGGAGGCGAGGCAGCTGTGCTCTGGAGCGACTGGGCGAAATGGTATGGCTCCCTTAGATGTCGATGATGAATGCCTACGACTAACGTGTTGTTAGGCGGTCATCTCAAGCCAGATTCTTACTATGCTATCTCGAGATTGGCGAATGAGTATGGCATCGAGGAGGCTGCTGAAGTCGCCAACTTCGAGAGCGCCAACGTCGAGGCGGTTGCAGACTTTATCCGGGAGGAGCAGGTCGATTGTGATTTCGTACTGACGAGAGCTGTTGATGTTCAATTCTCGACGCAGCATCAGAATAGGGTTGAAGCAGGCTACAAGTCGCTGCTGGCCAAGGGAGTTGAGGCGACGAAACACACATATTGTGCGCCGCAAGAAATTGCTGAGAGGGTAAGTTGACGACCCTTACCCCCGCCGTAGCTTGGCTAATAATAGTAAAGCTCTCAGGTGTAAAGGGAGCGAAGGGATGCTTCAGCTACACTGCTGGTCACTTGTGGCCCTACAAGCTCATTCATCACATGTTCCGCAAGGCCATCTCCAACGGCGTTAACCTGCAGACGAATACGTCAGTGCGAACGATATCATCGACCCAAGACGAGAATGGGTTCTGGGCGATAACAACAGAACGGGGTGTAGTCAAGACAAAGAAACTTGTCATGGCAACCAATGCGTATACGGCGGCTCTATTGCCAGAGTACGAAGGCAAGATCGTCCCTTACCGAGCTATTTGTAGTCGAATTACTACCCCGGGAAAAGCGCCCTTATTGACAAACTCGTATGCACTGCGATTTAATGACTGGGACTTTGACTACTTGATTCCGCGACCTGACGGAAGCATCATCGTCGGAGGCGCCCGGCAGGCCTATATCAGACACTTGGAGGACTGGTACGGCAATGCAGACGACAGCAAGGTGATCGAGAGGGCCCGTCGTTACTTTGATGGTTATATGCAACGGCACTTCTGTGGGTGGGAGAACAGCGGCGCTCAGGTCGATGATGTATGGACAGGAAGTGAGTCTTGGTTAGATCATCCCTCTCGTGATCCCCCACTAACCTACTTATAGTCATGGGATACTCTTCTGATAGACTCCCGCGCGTCGGTGAGATTCCAGGTCGTCCTGGTATGTTCATCATGGGTGGCTTTACCGGTCACGGCATGCCCCAGGTGTTTCTGTGCGCCAGCGGGATGGCGGACGTTGTTCTCGGCAACAAAGAGTTCAACGAAACCGGGATACCAAGACTGTTCCAAGAGTCCAAAGAGCGCCTCAGTAACAGCAGAAACAGGATCTTGGAGTTATACCAAGAGCCACTGAAGGATTTTCAGTCAAAGCTCTGAATGTAGCAATCAGATAGGGCCTGTCATACCTACCGAGCCACGAGCGAAAGAGATATCTCCTCGCTTTCTATATATGCTGGTTTCATGTCACATAATAAATCCAACGTTTTAAACGGATCTTTGAATAACTTGGTGCCTTTCCTTTCCCTCCTTTATGATTCCTGAAGCTATGGGATGCGCTCAATCCATGAGTTTCTTTGATCAAGTTGGTAGAAGTCAAATATACTTAATAACACCTGAAACGGCTGGCTACCCACATTTAGTTTATGGAAGTGATGGCGGGGTCAAATCAACATCAAACATATCTTAGATGCTAAGTATCTTGCAACTTGGAGCCGCTGGGAACTTCCAGGATCGTCTCGTTCACGAGGTTAACAACCGATCTTGCGAGACCGAAGCTATACACATAGCCACCAGCGTTTTGGCCATAGGAGTGGATTACATTTTGCCTTCCAACCTTTTCTCTCTCATATCTCACCCCAGAAATCTCGTTGTCCATGGTCGGGTAGATGCCAACATGATCGTTTACAAGTGGCCAATCTTGAGGGTCAGGCGACGGGAACAAGTCAGGATTGTTTTCGTGTGCTCTTCGACAGATCTGAATCAATTAGCCTTGTTGGTTATCAAACTTGCGTAGTTATCTTACCGTCGCTCTATACTCTTCAGAGATGCTCACGTCTTGCGAGCCCTCAGTGAGCACTCCGCCAACGTAGACGGTGCCATCCATGCGCGAAAAAGCAGTCGAGTAGTAGCCATTGGGGCCGCGGCGGATGGAAAGCCGGTCCTATGTCTCGTTCTTAGCTACTACACACTGCAACCACCACGACTTCATATTCTGTTCCCGCACGTCGCACAGAGAGAGTCTGGGCGCCGAACCCGGAAGCGTTGATCAAGACGTCGTGGCCAAGGCCCTTGAGATCTGACAGCGACGTGACCTTTGTTCGGAGGAATTTAACTCCTCTGGCTTGGAGTCTCTGATAGAGCCACGGGAGAAATTTCTGCGGCGTCAGAACCACGGTCCAGTGCTTCATTCCGTATATCGCGCCGGCGGGCAGTTCGTCTTTGGAGAGAAAGCGAAAGCCCGGGAGTTGATCGGCATACTAGACGTCGCTCTTTGGTCCCCTGTCCATGATCTCGGTCATCTCGATCTGACGGGCACTTGACTCGGGATGCTTCTCGGCTAGTTTCCATAGACCCGCGAAACCCTCTAGCTGCATCTTCTGCCCGAGTGGTCGAGAGTCGTGCACGCCGACCCAGATTGCTCCGGCCCAAGGGCTGGCCCAATCCTTGGTGTCATAGTCACCCGGCATATGTTCGGCAACAATCGTCACATCGTACTCTTTTGGGAGGCTGGCTGCTATCGTCATTCCGATCGAAGGTTAGCTAAGCAATAGAGCAGGCGAAAGGCAAAGCATGGGATGAGTTCTATGCGTTTTGGCACTCGATTGTGGCTTCCCTAGACGAAAAATTATTCGAAGAGCGGCTGGCTAAGATTAAGCTTAAGTATGGCAGCAAATACCTCGAGTCGATGGGATATATTAAAATGTATTAGCTTGAGCCGCATAAAGAGAAGATTATCAAAGCATAGGTGGACGAGCACCTATACTTCGGCAATATAGCCACCTTAAGGCAGGTAGCTTGCGGTATATAGCGCGGGGGAAAAAATACAAAAACTAATATATATGCTCTAGGGCTAAAGGAATCCATTCACTAATCAAGTCACATATTAAGACTTCTTCATTCAACTTCTTCGATGCTTGGCGGGCAATGAAGCACGCTATTACAAACCAACTAAAGGGACTCAAGCATATGCGAGCCTCTCAACAAGTACGCATACCTCTGGAGGCCTCTGGAATACTATTTGAGGCGGTACGAGGTTAGGTTTCACACCAAGCTCTACGCAAGGTGTAAGAGCAACGGCAGCTACTCCATAAGCAGCATAACGCTCCTTACAGCCAGACCTTTACATCTTCACATAGGCTACTATATTCTCACACCTTAGCGAAACTAGAGGAAGAGAGGTAAACCCTTTTACTTAAGCACTTCCATCCCTATTGGCATTTAAACCGAGATATAGCGCAGCCCCATCCTATACTAGAACCACGACGAGCCATAACGCAACTTAACCAGAGAGACAGTCAACCGACGACGAGCAATAGACGCGAACCCTATGGATTTAAGCCGGCAGAAGCTCGTAAGAGAGCTCCCAGTAAATGCAGCAGATGCCATACAGTTGGCCATACTATGGCCTCAAGGGCCTGTCCGCCGAGGTTCAAGGAGTTGCCCACACAAGCAACACAGGCCCCAAACTCGGTTCCGCAGTTAGGCGTAGTAAGGCTAACTCCAGTTCTAGATTCAGCTTATACAACGAACAGCGCTTCGGTGGCGTTGCAAGCACTAATGTCTAATGCCATCCTGGAATTCCCTACGGAAGCTAATCAGCGCTCACCATCTATTGCACACACGCTACTTGTCTGCTCCCCTCCTCCTATCTTAGATTCGCCTATCGCTCCTCACAATCCTATCATACCGGGCTAATCAACTGGAGTTCTGCCAAGATCTGCCAGCGAAGGATCTCCCGTTAAAGAGGCGGCTCTTTTGCACAACCCCCCCCTTGCAATTACCGCCACGGTATGATTCCCCTCAGGCTATATATGGAAGATATGTCGCCGCCAGAAGCGCATGGTATGCAGCGCAACCCGTAGGTAGCACCAAGATCAACCAGTAATATCGCAGGGCGATGGGGCTTCCACTCAGATATGGCAAGCAAAGTTATAAGTGGTGTCTAGACTATAAACAAATGTCCAAGCGATGCATCACTTCAACCGGATCAAGAGAATGGACAAAGGAAGAGATGATGGCATATCTAGATTAGAGTATGGCTGAGGATGAGCGCATCGAAGCCCAGGTCACCAAGGAGGATTGGTGATAATCCCCTGACAAACAAGAGAAGAGGTATAAAAGAGATTTGGAAGAGCGTGGAACGAGACAGTAAAGAGCAGCAAGCTTTGCATACAGAGACTGGCTCGACGGAACAATATATCGTAGTCAAACTGTAGCCCATTTGCAATATATTTCTTCCAAGGCTTTCGTAGAAAGAGCGAAGAAAGTTGATGGATGAATCTGAGCGCCATTTTGGGGGCTTAGTCAGAGGGCGCGCCCGGGTGCCCACCTATCAGTCGCCGGGTCTGGTGCGGGTTGGTAGTCTTACCGCAGTCAAGGAGATAGTCTCTTTCTACGGCTTTGACCATGGTTCGCGCCGACTATGGACCCGAAGACCCGAGCTACCGCTAGAGCTTATGAAGAAGCCAATGGACTCAACGAATGAGACTGGGTCACCCTGTCCACATGATCAAGATCGCAAGCCGCAGGTCTTGCATTAGCTCGGGTGCCGACTCCAACTTCGCCAAATGGCCGAAACAGGAAGGGTTGCAAAGTTCTCCATTTTTGCGGGGAAAATTGGGGTTACATCAACTTGAGTCGAGGTGCTGGTGTCATGTATTAATAGGTGATGCGCAGAACTGAGGACGTTGCAGTGAATTTGGATGGTAGCTTACAACCTCCAAAATACGAATTATGGTCACTATTACCATCCTGGGCGCTGGGTATGTCCCTAACCAAGCCATCACCTCGTACAGTAGCACTATTAACACATCCCAGTGTCACGGGCATGACAATTGCCAGCCAGTTGCCAACCGATTACAAGATTACCATTGTTGGCAAGCATCTCCCCGGCGACCCAGATGATTTCAACTTCGCCAGTCACTGGGCGGGGGCTTGCTGGGTTGGCGTGCCCGACTCGAGCCTTCGGGACCAGAAGCTACAACTCGACTCATACGCTGGGCTCTGGAAGATCGCTTCCAAGCACCCTGACTCTGGCCTTCGAATCTCCCAAGTAACGGAGATCATGGAGACCGGATCTCCCGACACAATCTGGTTCCAGTCCAAGATTCCCGGATTCCGATTCTTGAACCCCGACGAGTTGCCTGCCCGCGCGACCTGGGGCATGACCTACAAATCCATCATTATCTCTCCGCCAGTTTTCTTGAAATGGATGAGAGCACGGCTTGAGGCGAGGGGTGTCAAGTTCGAACGTATGTCCATCGAGAATTTGGATGAGCTCAAGGGTTTGGGTCACGATATTCTCGTCAATGCTTCCGGCGCAAGCTCAAAGCACTTGCCGGGCGTTGCCGACAACACCCTTATTCCGTGCCGACTTCAATCGATTGTGATGGAAAAGAATTGGGACAAAGGATTCATCTATCGTGGCCGTGATGGATACTACTTCAACATCTTTGGTCGACCAGACGGTACCTGCTACGTCGGTGGCTTCAAGGATTTTGGCGTTGACGATCGAACCATATACGACGAACAGAGACAAACGGTATGACATCCACTTCCGATTACCCTCTGAATGTCACGGCTGATCCCTCTGTTTAGATTTTAGCTCGTGGCCACCGCGTATTGCCGGATGTCATGGAATCAGACCAACCTCAAGACTACAAGATCCTATACGACATTGCCACATCATACATGCTGAGACGGCAGGAGCATGGGGGTGCGAGGGTGGAAAGGGAAATGATCAATGGTCAAAAGGTTGTGCACGCATACGGCCAGGAAGCAGGAGGATTCACTTACAGTTTCGGTATGGCACGGGCGGCGAGTGAACTCATTGCGCAGTACGCGTACGAGCTTCCTGTTTCTAGCCACTTGTAGATAAAAGCCTGACATAATCTGTACATAAAAAGCATATGAAGGTAATTTGTTTTCACTTTTCGACAGTTTGGAGGAAGTTCCGGGTAGCATGGATATAAGATGCCTTTTCAAGAACTTCTCGTCCACATGGGCAAAGAAACGAGGTGTACATAGCCAAGATGTTGTCTGCGGAACAGATGTAGCATGTATGATCAAATGTTATCGCAGTAAACTCGGGTCAGGCCAACAGGCGGATACGAGGGCAAAAGCATCTGATCAGCACGAGGCAAGTTTTCTTGGATCAAAGTCTACCTTATCCCATCAATTGTTACAATATTTAGGCGGAATACGACCTGGAAAGCCATGACAACTCATGGATAGCAAGCTCTAGATACGGAATGATGTCCAGAGCCCGGATACTTGAGCCTCAACTAGTAGGATAGGTTGGCCTCAGTCTTCTCACTTGACAATCAAGCAGGTCCGTCCAACTACTGCGACTCAACTTCCCTGTTCCTGATCTGTCCCATCTTCTCGCGCAACTCTGTGAAAAGCGACTTTGGAAGCTCAGGGAGACTCGCTTCATAGGCGTCGATCCCAGGACGTAGCCATACCAGATCGACCTCGGTCGCCTTGATGACCTTCGATCGAAAACAGACCTTCCATCCGAAGTACGTGATGGGTGCAAGAATGATCATGGTGTACTTAGTCAAGAACGAATCTGCCGCAAAATTTCCAGGAAGAAAGACCGTGTAACCCTGACAAAGGGCGAGGATAACGAGAGCGATCAATGCAATCCAGGCAGAATATGGCTGGAACCAGCCACAGTAAGGAAGAGTCTTGCGATCAATGCCCTGGGCCTTGCAAGCGCTGTGAAAGCGGATGTACGTAATGGAAATTATGATAAAGTTGATGAGTCCACCGCTGCTAAGCAAATTGACGAGCCAATCGAGAACCTTGGAGCCCGAATTTGAGACCTGAAGGAACGAGAGCAGTGAAAAGAGAAGAGTGATGCCGAGGCAGTAATAAGGAACACCGCGACGGTCGCAATGAGTGAGAAACTTTGGGGCTTGACCCTCCAGTGCCAGACTATAGAGGTTTCGGGTCGCACAGAATACATAGGTATTCCCGGCGGAAAAGATACTTGTAAGTAGTAGGGCATTGGTGATATGAGGCAGAACGTCGATATCCAGGTTGCTCATAGCGATGACGTAGGGTGAAGCCGATGCTGTCCCGGCGCCTGAAGCGGTTCCTTCGACGAAGGCAGTCAACTGGGGATCGTTGGAAGGGAGGATAATGCCGACACAGAGGGCTCCGCCGATAAAAAAGACGGCGAACCGCCAGTATACAGTTTTGAATGCGTTTTTGATGTAGACCCGGGGTCGTTCGGCCTCGGCGGCGATCATGGAAATGTACTCGGGACCAACGATCAACAGCATGCCCACCCAAATGGCGGCCAGAAATCCTTCGAAGCGGCCAAGGTCGTCGGTCGTGATCCATTCGGCAAAGGGGCCAGGCTTGCTCCAATATCGGAACCCGTAAGCATCGTGTTGGGCATTTCCTCCGACCATAGTTACGAAGGTGAAGGAGTATAGAATCGCAATTAGGAGCACCTTTCCGCTAGAGAGCCAAAATTCTGCCTCTCCATAGTAGCGGACTGCAGTAACGTTGATGATGCTGCTCAAAGGTCAGTATCTTCGGCCGTGTCTTTTCAGTGGGGGTATCAAGAACACATACGCATAAGCGGCAATACAGGCAGCACAAACCGCTGCGACCGGAATATCATCCCTCCAATACCCAAGCACAACGTTGACGGCAGTAATCTCGAATGGGATGGATATGGCCTGGTAGCAGAAAAAGTTGAAACCAGCCGAGAAACCGAGGGCGTCGTCCACCCACTTGCCGGCCATACGGACGAAACCACCACTGACGGGCATGAGGGTGCACATCTCGGCCATGGAGTTGTTGACAAGGCCTATGATGCAAGAATAGAACGTAAAGGCCAGAAGAAGACCGACTGGGCCGGCTTTAAACAAAGCTCCGCCGATGCTGACGAAGAGGCCAGTGCCGATGGAACCACCAATGGCAAATAGTTGGATCTGGCGGTTTCCGACACGGCGGTGCAAACCGCCGTTGTCGTCTTGCACCTGACCGTACTGGACATCTTCATTGTCAACGGTGGTGACCTTTCCCTCGGGATCCGAGGTATGCATCATGGCATGTCTGAGGTGGAGGAATTGAGAAGCGGAAGAGGTGGTGGGAGAGGGTGATGAGCTACACGCAGAGGCATTAATCAAGCGAGATCATATATCTTAATTTGCAAACTCGCTAAGATATTATTGGGAGATACCGCCAACGGTAGCAAATGGTCTTCTGTTGTAAAGTGGTGCTGCCAAATCATGCTTTTCCATATCTGCGGATTCGAGATCCTCGCCTCTCGTCTCAAAAAGGAAAAAAGGGTCTCCTGGACCATGGCCCCTTGCTGTGATGGCCCCGCTTTTGGGGATGGCCCACTAATGATATCTATTAGCTAGTCTGGATGCTTGCAACAAGTCCTAAAAGCATAATTGGTAGACTAGCGAGCGGCCAAGACTCGTTCTAACCTCATGGCGTCGAGTGATTGTGTCGAGCCTTTGAGGAAGGTGCAGTTTACCCCAGGATTTGTCGGATCGGCCTATGCACGACTAAGTAAAGATGCTGGGGAAGCCCTGACCCCCCCTTTTTTTCCCGGGGATGTGACGCACGATACCTAGAGGCAGAGCTCGTGGAGTACCGTGCCAAGACGACTTGTGGGAGTGCATCCGGGTGGCCGCTTCTAGCGATGACTACCTACCGTCAATAGAAAACACTGTGCTCCCCCTTATGGGACCATAAAACCTCAAACCTGTGACCGGCTGAACTCAGACGCTGTAGCAGTGCTGCATACTCGTCTGATACTGACCGTTTGTGTTCTTTATTAGCTATTACGCTTATTTACCTTATTTCCTGGACCGTGCTCTTATCCTGGAGTGAATGGCGAGCGTACGATACGGAAACATTGGGTTTCGGTTCCGCCATCTCGCCTCGATTAGTTGATGAGTGCCGCGAAATTTCCCAATCGGGACAATAGCCGGAAACACCCCCATGAGCTACCAGGTCTGGGCACACGCTTAGATAGTTACGCAAGGTAAGCATGATTCCGGGTACCTAGATAGACAATGTATATTGATATCATCCGATCAAGGTCATGAATCCAGTCGATGCCCAAACCGCCCCTCGTAGACTTAATCCAACCTTTGTACATCCTATTCTAGTCTTTGCACCCCAGTTTCTGTTGGAGATACGCGTCGTGCTCGGTCGTTTGGCATAATCAGGTCGTTGTGGCTCAAGCAATGGCCCAGGAACTTGGTGCGTGAATGAAGCGTGTGACTATTGCCTACCGCAGAGCGTGATTGATCGATGTAAGTGGCGTGAGACATGGTCTTGGACGCCAACTGTTCGTCTGTAGCACACTGGTATAGCCATAGTCAATGCCTGTGCCGATAGCCTAGACATGTCTTTGAGGGCTAAAACACGCTTGTCGCTGACATCAGTCGGCGCCCCTTGAATGCATGTTCTTGGTAGACTCCGTTCGATTAATCCAGTGCACATGACCAAGCTTGCCATCGGGTGTTGAGAAGACATCGGCAGCCAGACGATATGGTGCGACTTCAGCGTCTGTTAGCACAAGAGTAACAACCCAGCTTAACATATGTCGGGAGGAATGTGATTCCAGCTCCTCTAATCTAGAATTTTGACTTATCGGTAGCTCCAGGGAGCAATTAGCGGATAGGAAGCCAAGAAGTACACAATTTGTGGGAAAGGCGGCTCTAATATTTCGAACTAACTCGGTCAGAGATGCCCGCTGTTTAACCTGCAGCAGCAAGACAACAAGGCTTGAAAGGAGAAGCACCCATGTAAGTTATGTATCGAATGGATACAAAAAATAGTTTTAAATGCCCCTCTAAGATGATAATATTCCTTGAACCGCACCATGTAAAAGAGCCGTTTGTTGATCCTGGCTTCTTTGACGATACGAGCCAGCACATGCGTAAATCTGATCCACGTGCAGCCTTGCATTTTTATACCCTTCCATCTACTCCTTCACACGGCTGAACTTGATCTCCAGGCGGTGACCGGCGGGACCTGCAAGGTACGCATCTTCCAGCTCCATGCTTCCGTGGTGATGCAGTGAGGTCGTAAAGTTAGTGTATACACTCCCAACAACATTTTTCATAGCTTTGACTTGATGTTAGTTTCTGCTTACGGTTTATCAGGGCCGGACCTTTGATGCTTGACTCACAAAAATATGCGAAATTGCTTCCAATGCACATTCTACCGCCACTCCCAAACGCCCAGAACCACCGACGCATTTGGCTCAGCTGCTCAGGAGACGAGTCAATCCACCTCTCGGGTTTCCACTGATCGGGCTTTGGGAAGATCTCTGGCGTACGGTGCAGCGAGTACGCGTAGCATTGGACTGTGGTGCCGACCGGGATGCCATCGTAGCCGCCCAGCGAGCAAGGCTTTGGCACACGGCGGGGCTGGCCACCTGGAACAGACGGGTAAAGACGCAGAGATTCTAGAATCACGGCCTCAAGCAGCGGCAGTTTATCGATGGTTTTGGGTTCAGGTAGCACCAGTTCCTTGCCAGCGGGAGGAGGGAAATACAGCGGAGGATCAAGAGTGAGCAGCTCTTCTCGAAGTTTTGCCTGCAGCTGCGGCCTCTGGGACAACTCATAGAAACAGAATGCCAAAGTGTTCCCACTGGTCTCATGTGCTGCCGAGTTGTGCGCAAACATATCGCTGGCAATGTCTAGCCGCTGTGGGTATTGACCAGATTCGGCATGGGGATTGCTCATGGCCTTAAGAGCGAGGGACATGACGACGGGCTTATCCTCGTCGCGCAACTTGTCTTCTCCCTGAGCCAGGAGCTCCTGTGCCTTGTCACACTTTTCGAGATTCCACTGCTCAATGTCATGAAAGCCACTGTCGACTTTTTTGGGGATGACGCCAATCAGCTTGAGCCAGGTGTTGAGTCGTGGGAACTCGTACTGCCAGAATGTGTATGGGGCTGCAGCGAAGAATCCGTCCAGGTATAACCGTCTTTCCTTTTCGTCCTCGATCAGGTTACTGCTCAGCTTGCTTCCAAACTGCCAAGTGACAAATGAGTCCATCGAGTACGAGTAGAAGAGCTCGAGCACTTCCAGTGGCTCGTTTCGCTTTGCCGCGGTGTCGAGTTTAGGCAGTAGCCTCCCAAATAGTATCTTCTTCATCGAAGCTTTACTTGTGGCATCGGCGAGGATGAAGGACTTGGAAAAGGTACCGGAAATGATTCGTTTGCGGGCCGAGTGCATGGCATTGTCCTCGAAGGTGAAGATATTGTGGGTACTGATGAAGATCAAGGTCAGCGTAGGGACTCGAGCGTGGTCAAGAGGCATCATACTTATAGTTAGCGAAACCCCGCCAGTAGAACTCAGTCTTGGGGAATCCCCCGAGGTAGACCTGCTTCAAGCCTCCCTCGAAGCAATTGAGACTGACCAGGCCTGGCGAAAGTCGCAGGGCCTTGCCTTTGGCCATATGATTATTGTAGACGAGCCTATTTTCCCGATGGGTGAGCTTCGCCCACCAGAGCCAGAATGGGGCGACATGGCAACTCCAATGCGGCGCTGGTATCTTGGCAAGTGGTGACAAAAACGCGGGCTTGATGATTCTTTCGTATACAATGACCAGCAAGACCAAGGCTGCGGCCACGGCCGGTATGTTGAGTGAAGCCATTGGTGTCAGGCTCGAGTAGTTGAAGCAGCCAACCTCGTTCCAACGTTATTTGGAATGAAGCCAAGATCGAGTACCGAGATATGAAGGAGGCTGAGAAAGTAATAATCCAGGAGGGTATCTGTACAGCAACTCCCGACCTCTTTAACTACCAATGAGCAGATGGGCAGCATCTTCGCCTATAAGCCCAAAAAGGAAAGTGGGGGTTGCGGGGAAGAGAGTGACGCTGTCGTCACAGCAAGAAGAAATTCTTGCTCGGACAAATTACATCCATGGTATTATTTCAAGTAAGTCGATTCGAGCCTAGAAGGGAAACTCGGCTTCTTTTTCCTTGTCGGGGAAATCTAGAAGCAAGTGACCTAGTCTCTCTGACAGAAGAAAGCATCGGGTTCCCATCCGACCCATCCAGACTTAAAACACGGCTCACCAGCTCCCTCGAGGGCACAGTCATTGCAGTCATCGCCAATGCTCCTAAAACGGAAAAGAAACGACCGAGGAGAAAATTGACGGGATAACTATGGCTACTAGCACTCGCAAAACCATTGCCGTCGTAGGTGGGACGGGCAACCTAGGAAGCTCGGTGGCGAGATCGCTTCACGACAACCCCGACTTTCTCGTCAGAGTCTTGTCTCGTGATCCCACGGCTGAAAAGGCCCAGACTTTGGTGAAGGATGGCATTGAAGTCGTCAAGTGCGACAATTGGAAGGCCGATGACTTGCAGCGAGCCTTTGCCGGCTGCTGGGGGGTCTTCATCAATATCGATTCGGATGCTCCGGTACGTTCCCTAAGCAGGCCATGCCGATGTTGAACGAGACTACTGACGTGAGAATAGAACTTCAAGAATAGGGTCGGCCCCTCTGAGTTTGAAATGGGCAAAATCATCATAGATGCGGCGGTCAAGACTGGTGTCAAGCATGCAGTCCACGCGTCCCTGCCAGCGGCGTCTAAGCTGACAAACGGCAAAGTTCCAGTTCTCGCCTTTGATGGCAAGTGACCGTTTCAAATACATTGACATGCCCAGCTAACAAGGTCATTCCCTATAGATAAAGCAGCCATCTCAGAGTACCTGCTTGAACCAGGCAGGTTTGAGACCGCCTCGATAGTCAGCGCCGGCTGGTTCTTGGAGAATGCCTTTGACCCCAAATACACGGCCGCATTTGGAGGCTTTGCTACAATACCAGATGCTGAGGGATTCCTGACGTATCGCGTGCCTGCAATGGGCAATGACCCCGAGTCTGTTCCGTGGCTGGCAGTGGCCGACGACTACGGCGACTTTGTCCATGGCGTGTTTCTAGAACCCGAGAGATGGAACCGTCAATACATTCACGGTGTATCGGAGTCTGCGTCCTTCGCCGAGCTGACAGCCAAGTTCCAAAAGCGTGAGCATCCACCAGATGACACAACATTGTTGGCCGTGAGTAGCTAATAGTTTATCACCAGTCACTGGCAAGCCAGCCCGACATGTGGAAATCCCCAAAGGAGGGTTGACTGCGACAACGTCTTCCAAGACGACTGAAGTGAATGGACTCTTTGACTTGATGCAAGAGATCAAGGGTAACTTCTTCAATGGCATCCCGACAAACCCAGAGGATGCCCGTGTTCTCAAAGAGAATGCTTCCAAAGCTCGTCGATCCGATGGAGTGAAGTCTCGACCCATGACTATAGAAGAGTACTTTACAAAGTATGCTCTTTAAGGGCATATCATGGCTGTCTTGTATACAGAACCGCCAGTTGAATAAATAGTTACTCGGCTCTTGGTGACTGCGTCTTGGCGCTACAATGGTGAACAGGTAGTAAATGAGTCCTGGACTGTGTTTTCTAACAAGGCTGTCCTTGTATTAGCTTGATGTTTTCATTATACGCGTTCTTATATGGGTTGCGTAGCAACGTCAAAGCGTTTCCAAGGTTGTACAGGTATTTTCATCTAACAATCTGCCATAGGCAATATTCAATCGCATAAAGACATTACGAGGTCGCATGGTAAACGAAAGCTTAAGACTAAGGCGACATTTTTATGTACCAGTGCAAATAATCTTGGGCTGGTGCTTGATGAAGCTAGGGCTAAGTACAGTTGGAGAGTATGGTATTGAGTAACTATGGCTTTTTCTGTTCCTGTCTAAATCACCTCCTGCTCATATTCACATGAACAGCCTTGACGGTTGTGTACGCAGTAATACCTGCTTCACCCAGCTCTCTACCGATACCTGACTGCTTGACACCACCAAAGGGAATTCGGAAGTCCGAGTCGTTGCTGCTGTTGATCCAGACCACTATGAATCCGTTAGTACATGTCATTGAGTAAGTATGGGGGGTGGGTGAAACTCACTTCCAGCCTCAATCTGCTTGGCAACGGCATGTGCCCTTGTGATATTCTCAGTGAATACCGCAGCTCCCAAACCATAGAATGAATCGTTAGCTCGCTGAATAGCTTCTTCCTCAATCGAGAAAGAGCTGACAACGGCGAGTGGACCGAAAATCTCTTCCCGGTAGATCTTCATGTTGTCCTTGACACCCGTGAACACGGTAGGTTCCACGAAGAAACCTTTACCGTTGACTCCCTTGTAAGGCTTCCCGCCAAGGCTCAGGGTGGCACCTTCGCGCTTCCCTTCCTCGATGTATGACAGGACTCGTTCGTATTGGGCCTTAGTGACCTGTGGACCTTGAAAAGTTCCAGGGGCAAAGGGATCTCCAACGATAGATGTTTCCTTGACTTTCTCGACAAACAAAGCGACAAACTTGTCGTAAATCTTTTCATGAATGAGGAGCCTGCTAGTTGCGGTGCAGATTTGTCCTTGGTTGGCCATGATGCCATAGTGCGCCCATTGCACAGCATTCTCGAGCTCGGCGTCCTCAAAGACGATGAGGGGCGACTTTCCGCCGGTCTCTAAAGTGATTTCCTTGAGGTTGGTAGCTGCTAGCTTCATGATTTCGCGACCGGTGTTTGTAGAGCCCGTGAAGGCAATCTTATCCACGCCGATATGCTCAGCTAGACTGGCGCCGGCCGTGCGACCGAATCCATTGACAATGTTGATAACTCCGGGGGGGAACCCGGCCTTCTCAATGAGCGTAGCGAAGACCAAGACTGACAAGGGAGTCTGTTCTGCTGGTTTGAGAACAATGGTGTTCCCGGCGGCTAGTGCAGGCCCGATCTTCCAGGCTGCCATACCCAGTGGGTAGTTCCAGGGGATGATCTGGCCACAGACTCCGATGGGTTCTCTGGATGTGTAGGCGAACTTGTTCTCGGTAGTATTGATAACTAGAGTAATCATAGTTGTCAGTACAAAACAAGTTGTGGACGCCTTGAGTGCTGTCACGTACCTTGGCCGAAGAGCTTGTCTGCGAAACCAGCATAGTACCGAAGGACGCTCGTCAGTTCAGAGACATCGCCAGCTGCCGATGAATAACGCTTTCCTACGGAAGTAAGTGACTGTCTGAGAAGAAATAGAGCCGCCATGATACCAACCATTGTTCCATGTGTCGATCGAAGCGAACGTCTCGGTCGACTTCTCGGCAAGGTCGGCCAATTTTCTCATGAGCTCGCCTCGCTCTGTGCCGCTAACCTTGGACCACGGTCCTCGAAAAGCAACACGAGCTGCCTTGACAGCATCATCGATATCTTGGGCACCACCAGAATGAACATGGACAATTTCTTGCTCGTCGCTTTGACACATCAGTGATCCATCTGGTGTCGCTGGGAGAGACGAGCTTACATGGGGCTCACAACGGTAATCTTTTCGCCGGACTTGGCCTCGCGCCACTCATTGTTGATGAAAAGACCCAGAGGCTGCTCAAATGAGTGCCCATTTGGGGCAGTAAGATTCTGGAAGAGCTGGGTGGGCATGGTATCGAGAGAGATGAGATTGGGACTTTCTATTCAACTGATCAAACCATGTTGATGCGCAGCAAATAAATACAGCTCGACGGATCCTCAAGGGACCTGGTTCAGCGTCCTGGGCCGAGAATCGGATACAGTCCTTCCCCTCACTAGCGTTGACAGCCATTTCAACAACAAATGTTTCGCATGGAGACCGAGAAGGGCGATTGGATCCATGACCGGTAAGTTGGAGGATCTCATGGAATACGTCAGAATGCAGCGACATGGGGCCTGCGTCGCCTTTGGGCTCGATGGGGAAAGCAGCAGGTCACATGGAAACCCCTAGCTGTGAAGATGGTCTTGGCTGATGCATTAGCGCTCGGCATTGGTGATGGCTTCGCCGACGAAGATTCTCCAAGCACTACTTTTCGGCTGCTGAGATCATCTACTATGTTGTCTGTTTCTTGTTGGACCAAGAGATTACCCATGTATCGGAGCCATCGGTCATCACTCAATGGCTGCGTCTTGACTGAGCTACATGGGGCGCACAACATTGAAACATGGCTCTACATATTACTCCCAACTTCACAGCCGATCTTGTTCGGACAAGACTTCAATATGGCCAATTCAAGATAAGGCGAGTTGATCCGTCTCTCATTGGCTGCTATCTACGATAGAGCGCTCGTCCTGCCCAACCCTTACATCCTCAGATAAGCGTCACCGGGCTATCATCGATAAAGACAGCAACATTTGCAAAATCCGGTCCAAACTCAAAGTCAACTGTAGTTCCCTTCTTCAGATATATGAATTGCCCTTTGGTCAGGGTAAACGTCTCTCCCCCGTGGATTGCCAGCTTGATCCACCCCTCAGTGACGTAGAAGAACTCGTCGCACGGGTAGGTGAGCGTTGC
This sequence comes from Fusarium neocosmosporiellum, assembly GCA_006518225.1. Taxonomy (NCBI): domain Eukaryota; kingdom Fungi; phylum Ascomycota; class Sordariomycetes; order Hypocreales; family Nectriaceae; genus Fusarium; species Fusarium neocosmosporiellum. The sequence goes on along the minus strand of SSHR01001518.1, from coordinate 18,915 downwards.
TGTGCCTGCTTCTTTGGCAGCTCCCGCGACAATCTTGCCGTCTGCCGAACGATACAGAACTGACTTGGAACCAGCATATTCGGGGAAGGGCTCCCAGGGGAATGAGTTCCATGTGCCGTAGGGGACGTCTGCTGGAGAGTCGGAGCCTTTGCTGTTGGGTACGGAGGGAGGCATGGCTGTGGATAGCGATGTTTGCTGAAAGTTGATGTTGGGTGTTGCGGCAAAAAAAAAAAAAAAAAGGAATCGTTTTGGATTGAGTGAACAGGCTGAGGTGGTTGTCAAGGGTTCAAATGAAGACAGCTTCGCTCAAGGCTAGATAAAGGTACAGGAGCATGAAGGCGTAAACTCCTCAGAGGCCAAGCTCGCTGTTTTCACGAGCTTCGCCAACAAGCTGAATTCGGCAAAGTGTATGCTGCAGTTGAGGACTGCCATCTTTTCCCCAATTCAAGATTGCCGATCTGCGGGGTTAGGAGCTTCCCGTCGACGTACACTTTAGCTTCGCGTATCCTCCGCATTGGGCAGGAGGCGCTAAGACGACTCGGTTTCTAGATCCGCCTGGGCCACAGTAGCGATGCCTTGTCACATCGGCTGATATGTCACCTTGTTGAATCCAAAATGCCATGACTCACATGATGTTTTCGCGTGTCGTTCTCGCGTGGCATTGTTAAACAGAGCGCGTCTCACAGTAGCAAGCATACAAATTAAGATTAAAAGCGCCTTATTCTTTCTTCGACAAAGATGAGAGCGGCGGGGCGGCCTATTATTAGTCAGCCCCCTGGGTAAAGGGTCAAGATAACCCTGCTTTATATTATGGGTCTGGGATCAACCAATCGGATACAATCCGCTACGCTCGGCCTATCAGATCTGCAATTTGCCCCACAGATACGCATGTTATCATTCAGCTGTCTCTCCAGTAGTCGAGGTCTCAAACAGTACACGCGCTACCCTGAAGTTCTAGCAGCAAGGCCCGATCTCAAGTTGAATTAGCCAAAACAGTGATGCCACATGCCATAATGATACAATACTTCTTCCATTTGTCTTGTATTGGGTATTGGCTAAGTAAAGCAGAGTTGAATCTTATTTTTCTAAACGCCCCCGAAGCCAGGGAAACCAGTATCTATCTCCTTCTGCGCCCACTCCCGATACTTGTTCAGTCCCCCAAAGTAGAACTTGGTGCTTGACTTTCGACCGTCTACGTTGGATCCAAAGATCCAGCTCGCTGTCGTCTTGAACAGAGAACCCTCGACGAGCTGATCACACAGGTCGCTCCACTGCTGCTCGGCCTTGAACGTAACCTCCATAATTCGCTTGTCCTTGTCCTTCGTCTCTGCCTTCTTGATGCATTCCGTGATGAAGTTGATCTCGCTTTCAATGACAACCGGGAAGTTTGCAAACGCGCCTTGTGGGCCCGAGACAATGAACATGTTGGGGAACCCGCTGCATGCGACGGCGCCATAGGCTGTTGGGCCGTTCTCCCAATGCTTCTGGATCGACTCTCCTTCGCGCCCTGTGATCTTGATGCGCAGGTAGTTGCCCTCAATGGCGTCAAATCCCGTGGCAAAGATCAAGACGTCCAGCTTGTGAACAGTGCCATCCGTAGTCTTGACACCCGCTGGCACAATCTCCTGGATGGGTGTTTCCCGAAGATCAACAATATCCACGTTGTCGCGGTTGAAGATCTGGTAGTACCCCGTGTCACAGAGCGGCCGGCGCGCGTAAAGGTCGCACGGCTTGAGCGCCTTTGCCTTTCGCGGATCCTTGACGATCTCGTCAATTTTGCTGCGGATGAAGCTGCACGCTTCCTCATTGGCCTCGAGGTTCGTCGTCAAGTCGCCGAATGCACTAAACATGAAGCGAAATCCGTTGCCTTGGTCCCAGACTTGTTGGAATGCCTCCCGACGCTCCTCGGGTGTCGCTTCCATGGTCTTCCTGGTGGTTTCAGGTACTCCAAAAGCCGTTGACGACGACCAAACATTTTGCCATATCTCGTCGTAGTTCTGGTTGATCTTTTCACGGTATCCAGCCGGGATGGGGGCTTGGCCGCTAGGGACCGAGTACTGTGGGTGCCGTTGGAAGGACACCAGGCGACCGACTTCTGGGGCAATAGCCGTCATGACTTGGATGCCAGTGGATCCATTTCCGATGATACCGACCGTCTTGCCTGCCAGCTTCAACTTGTCGTCCCACTTGGCGGTATGGACTGTCTCTCCCGCAAAAGATGAGAGGCCGGGAATGTTGGGGTAATTGGGCTTTGAGAGGAGCCCCAGACAGTTGACCAGGTAGCGAGCATGAATGACCAGGCCCCCTCCGCAAGACACCACCCAAGTATTGGCCGTGTCGTCCCACGAAGCCGTTTCCATTTCGGTGTTGAAACGCATGTGCTTGCGTAGGTCATGCTTTTTGACGATATGGCGCAGATACTCGAGGATCTCGGGCTGATAGACGTAGTGGTGCGTCCACGGGTAAGTTCTCAGGTCTTCCTTATCCCAGGAATAGCGGTATAGGTAGGTCTCGGTGTCGCTCATGGCGCCGGGGTAGGTATTCCAATACCACGTCCCGCCGACGTCGCTGGCGATATCGATGCATTGGACCTTGAGCCCCAGGCGAGAGAGCTGGTAGGTTGAATAAATGCCGGCCACGCCCGCACCTACTACAAGCGCATCAACATGAAGGACTTCAGGCATTGAACCCATGGTTTCGGCGGCAAGTTTGGAGGATGTATCGGCTGATTTGCTCAATGGTTGATGCTTTTGCTGATTTGGCCAAGGCGAACGAAAGGGATAGAATGGAAACCGACCGATCATGATATTGCTAAGGTTGACGGCGGCTGGTGAAGAGGAACACCGTTGTTTAATTATTTGACCCTCACGAGGTGGTACGCCTGGCACCTCGCTTGCTGTACAAACGGAGAAACACGCCTGTCACACACTAGGCCTCGCACGCTGTTTATCCAATTCTGGCTGTCTTGCGAGTCGCGGGTGAGAGGTCATGCACTCACTTACTGGCCCATCAATTCCTCTCAATGCAATTAGTTACCTAGCTCTGTCCTGTCAAGGCCGTTGCTTGGCCCCGGCCGGCCGGCCCCTCGTTTCGGTGCCGAATCGGGTAACTGTGAGACTGGCACCAAAGCGCGAATCAGATACATAGTGAGGCACACACAAAAGGAAGAGTCCCTCACTTGCGGCAACATTGCCATATTGGATGCCAAGAAGAGTTGGAGAAGACACATCCATCAAGCGATGAATGCGTCTTGGTTCTTCTCCGGGCGGGGCCTGCGAGCCACTGGTGGTCTCGATTCCAGCACATCTTATCTTTGCGAATACATTGCTAGGTTGGGGATGGCGTTCACAATAACGCGCATTCAGGCCATGCCTCGCTTGGCTTGAAGAATTTGATGAACCCATGGGTTCCAGGCTGCCCGGCTACCCCAGATTGTATGCATCCTAATACAAGCAACTAAACTACCGCGTCATTGCCCGATCCAGCCTTCCAAGCCCCTGTCAGATGTCCTTTGCCCCCAGTTACTGGGTCTTGGGGCATGGGGACGTTTTTGATCTGTTGCCACATGCCTTCACAATCCTCCAGCGGCTTATCTCCGTTCTCGGTTATCCACTTGGGCGAGCCCTTTCTCGCCGTCAGCTCCAGCTATGGGCGTGAATGATGGAACACCAACCTCGGGAAAGAAAGACAAGTATCGATAATGACCTTGGTCGGAGATGTTGGAATGGCCCGTCCCCGCGGGATGAATGATAACATCGCCTTCTCTGAGCGTCAAGAGGAGCCCCAATTGACTCGACGCCTCTGAGCCAGGTGTCGCCGCCTCATCGAGCTTTCCAACCCCCATGAGCACTTCAGACGACCCAGATAGTACAGCTATGAGAAAAAATCAAGTCGCAGCCAGCAGGAATCTTCCGCAAAGTAGTTACATACCGTAGCACTCATGGACATTGGGGTGGAAGTGACGCCTGTACACGGCTGGCCACACAATGCCCTGAAGGGAGAATTAGAAACAGTCTGCAACTATCAGCCAACCTACACTTACAGCTCTGAACCAGCCATTCTTCTCAATCCATTCTTGCACGGCTTGCTCTGTCCGCGGGCTGGGAAGCACGTTTCTGTAAACCAGCACTGGCATCTTGCTGTTGGGACAGTACTTGGTAGCCGGCAAGACGTATTGCTCCGGCGGAGCGATGGCGGTGATCTCTGTAGAGGCCATGGTGGACTGCGATGGACTGTCTATCTGTTCTCAATCACGGCTCGTAATAGTAACGATTCTCTACAGGCGCCCGAACTCTTGAAATACCCCCGTCCAGCGTCCATGCGAGGCCGTATTGCCATCCTCCAGAAATGGTGTCTGTGAAAGAGCTGCCTGAAAGAGTTCCTTCCCAGCTAGTCCCGTTTATCCGCCTTGCTATGACGTGCAGCGACAGCTTCAAACGCGGGGTATTGATGGAGTGCCGGGTTGGTCATGCACAAGAATCAGCTGGCCAGACTGATAAGAAGCCGTCGCATAGAGGCCCAAACAGGCAAGTTTCTGATCCTTTGAGTCGTGCAGGTGCGGGGTCGTGAATAGCGCCCATTGACCCCGGCCGGCATCGGGGCTCGTCATGGAGGGGCTCATCCATGGTAGTTTGCAGGCATCTATGACCTGGCCTTATTGTGTCATTGCTCTATTTCTACACTCTCAGACCATCTTTGCCCAGAATTAGCAGTCATCGAACGACAATGGCCAGGTTCCGGGTCCGCTTTGCCTCTAACAGATTCACTCCCAAACAACTTCCCCAGGAGGCACTCAAGCCGAGGAAACAGGCACCACCGCGACGGTTCTACAGGTGCCGGTACCCATGCCGGGAGTGTAGGCAGAGTCGTTCCAGATGCGACGAGACGTACCCAGTCTGCCTCCGTTGCTCGCGCAAAGGCATCGTGTGCCACGCTGCCGCGAGGGAACAGCAGTGGCAGATCCATCTCCCTGCTCTCACTCTCATTTCCGGCCACAATGTCTCGTCTCTCTTGCCCAGCCAAAGCGACAATCAATTGTTGCAGTACTGGCTGGAAAAGACGAGCCGAATATTGGTGGCCTGCGACGATGAGAACCCGTTTGCCTATCCCATCGTCGAGCATCTGTTCACCAGCCAGTCCATGTTGCACATCATCAAGAGCATCAGCTCGGCGCACCAGCACTTTTTCCATCCAGGCCAGGTCCAAGATAGTCTCGAACAAAGGATTAAGGGCATCGAGGCTCTCCGAGCAGAGCTGAGCATGGGTTCTCAACAGCTTCACACGCTTTTCCTCTCCATCTACCTACTTGGCATATCGTCGTCCTTCCTTGACCATCAGTTACAAGACTTTGGTCATGAACATCTAGAGGCGGCCAGGATAGTCATCAATCTTATATTAGCCGAGGAAGCGTCTCGCAAGCATCCATTGACGCGTCTGGTCGTCGGCACTTTTGTTTACTGGGACATGTCGTGCGCATTCTTGATCCAGCCCTCCAGCAACCCTATACACAATTTCGAGGGGCTTCTCTACACCTTCATTGTCGAGGAGATGGCTGGGTTCTTACACCCTACCACCGGCCCTTGCACTGGATTGTTCTACATTCTCTGCACTTTGGGGAGATACACTCGTCATGTCATATCGGGTGGAATTCGAGATCCTGACCTGGAGATCATACTCGAGATGAAACTCCAGAACTGGGAACATCTTGACCCTGAGACTCCCGCCATGTGGGTTCAAACAGCTGAAGCCTTTCGTAAACACGGCTTGATCATGCTTTGCCGCTTCTGTTATCCGCAAAGTCTGGACCTATGGGAAGCCTGGAACGATACCGACGAACCATGTGCAGTTCGATGTATCCATCAATTGGCCCGGCAGTACGCAATTGACATCATGACCTCCCTTTCTACCATACCTCTCACCTCAACGCACCTGGCTCTTCAACCCATACCCCTTTTGACGGCCGGAGCAGAGTTGACGGTAGAGGACAGTCATCTCAGAAGCCAGAGCAAGTCTAGGTTACTAGCTCTGTATAGCTGCAGTAGGATTCCGGCAAATCTAGTAGCAGCGAATTTGTTGGATAGACTTTGGCAACAGAGGATGGACGGGGGTTGTGTCACTTGGCCGGAGCTTCTGATTCAGGACAATATGAAACTGCGGATTGGTTGAGCTCTAGCAAGGATTTTGCCACAATAATTACGAATAAGCTGGTTGATCAAATTCAGATCTCAGTTCTATCCATCCCGGGTTCCGGTTCTGGTGACCATCAGTTGTGAGCATGGTAGCAGCATTTTCAACTCTACCGTACCAGAAAACCAGATCTTGAGAATTACTGCCCTGGACCATGATAAACCCGTATAATCGCCTCCAATGAGCCGGGAAGGGAAAGGGGGTCTTGACCCAACATGGCGTGAGCATGTGACTCTCATTTCTGCGCTGAACAGGTGTCAAGTAGTAAGATAAGGCAGCGAGACTTGCCTTTCTTGGTCAATCAGAGATAGTCCCCACATATATTCACTTAAAATGTTGCTCTTACAAGGTCCCGATGTAATCCGACACGTTGTCCTTTCGGTCTCGCCCCCTCACGTTGCAATATGGCGCCGCGAAGTGTTCCATTTCGGTAACGGCCCGAGATGCGATGGCTATAGCTGGCAAGGACTAAGACAAGACTAAACTGAGAGATTGGTAGTCTCTGTACGTTTATAAAAGCTGGGCTTGAGCATGTCGACCATCTTGCACTCAACTTGGTCAACACAAGCTCATCTAAATCACGACGACAACCATGTCCTATCACAACCCCCTACAGGATCAGGCCATTGATCAGCCCCGGCCGATCAAAGTCATATGTATTGGCGCTGGCTTCTCGGGTATTCTGACAGCAATCAGGTTCCCGCAACGAATTCCTAACCTCGAGTTAACCATTTACGAAAAGAACGGCGATATCGGGGGGACTTGGTATGAGAACACGTGAGTATCCCTTTGCATTGTCACTTGTTCAACCAACTAACCGTTTGTAGATATGCCGGTGTTGGTTGTGGTAAGAAATCATGCACCAGATGACCGCGGTGCCATGTTGACCTTGTGATCCAGATGTTCCATCCCACGTCTATCAGTACTCATTTGCCGGCAACCCCAACTGGTCAAAGTTCTATGCGGGCGGTGCAGAGATTCAACAGTATCTGAAAGATGTTGCCTGGCGTTACGACGTTGAGAAGTATGTTCGTCTGCAACATCACTTCGAGAACGCCGATTGGGATGAAGCGGCACAGAAGTGGACTGTCACAGTCAAGGACCTCAGGAACAACACCGTCAGTATGCCATCCTACTCTCGAAGTGATCAACTTCACTAACGAATTCCCAGACTGTGACAGACACCGCCGATATCCTTATTAAAGGAACTGGCATCCTCAACAAGTGGAAGTGGCCCGATATTAAGGGCTTGCATTCCTTCAAAGGGTCCCTCATGCACACAGCAGGTTGGGACCCCAACTTCGACTGGACCAACAAGAGAGTGGCATTGATTGGTGCTGGGTCGAGCGGAATCCAAGTGCTGCCTCACATCCAACCCAAGGCGAAGCACATATTCCACTACATGCGAGGCAAGACCTGGATCAGCCCTGTTGGCTACGCGGCGGAAGTCGGTGGAGGCATCAACAGAGGTATGTCTATGCCCTTTCCCTGGGAGAATGTGTTGTATAACCTGACGGACTGCAGATTACACCGCTGCGGAACGAATGGACTTTGCGAACAACCCGCAGACATATATGGAGTATCGCCATATGGTCGAAGGGGTCATGAACAAGGGCCAACTATCTACATTCCTTGGCTCTGACGTCCAAAAGCAGTTCTGGGAAGAATCAGACGCCTTTATGCGACGAAAGCTAGAAAAGAAGCCCGAGATCTACAAATCACTTATCCCAAATTTCCCTCCAGGTTGCCGCAGATTGACTCCAGGCCCTGGATATCTGGAGGCTTTGGTTGAAGACAACGTCACTTTCATAGGAGCTGGTATTGAGAAAGTGACGGAGAATGGTCTTTTCGATACCAACGGCGGATTCCACGAGGTCGACGCTATTATCAGCGCGACTGGTTTCGATTAGTGAGTTTGTATGCGTGCACGTGTTTTGCAGCAACTGACCGTGGGCAGTTCCTGGAGCACCGAAGACACGCCCATCACAGGTCGTGGCGGAATCACCCTTGAAAACATGTGGGATCCATGCCCTGAAGCGTATATGGGCGTGATGGTACCCAACATTCCCAACTTCTTCATGTATCTTGGACCAGCTGGCGCACCTGGCTCTGGAAGCTTCATCACCATGCTTGAGTTTGTGGTTGAATACATCATCAAGTGTATCAAGAAGGTGCAGAGAGAGTACATCTCGTCACTTGAGCCGACGTGAGTCCAACAATCGATCCTTTAAGCTCGTTGCTAATCCCAGTAGCATGGAGGCCCATATCGACTTTTGCAAACAAGCCTACAAGTACTTTGAGAAAACCATTTTCACCTATCCGGCAAGTCAACCTATTTGAATCCATACGTGAAGATCGGCTCTTGCTGACAAGCCTTTTCGCACAGTGCAAGTCTTGGTTCAAGCGAAACAGCGAAACCGGGCGAATTGTAGGCATCTGGCCGGGATCGTCTGTCCACGCCCAACGTGCAATGGAGAACCCACGCTTCGAGGACTTCCGTTATGTCCGCATGCCAGAGGTCGAGCAGAACAGGTTCAACTGGCTTGGAAACGGTCTCACTGTTGCGCAGGAGAAGAGTGAGAAGACGACACAGTATCTCGATGATATGGACATCCCCCCCGTTATCAACCACGGCCCAAGGCCTGAGGTCAACGGTGTGTCTGCTGACAAGTCTTCAAATCTGGGTAATGAATTTCCTGGGCTAGTTTGATTGAAAACATAGCTTGCTTGAAATTCGTTCTTTGATAAATAGTATTATTTAGCCGAATATTCTAGCTTCTAACCGCTACTGGTTCTTCAAAGTCTGCGCCGCTTGGGAAAGAAAGTCTCCGACCTAAACCAGCCCATGATGAATCCGCCCTTGACGCCGTGAGGTGACTGGGAGGTGGTTGGCCATGTAAAGCATATTCCCATCTACCAGATTTACTCCCATCAACGGTCTATTTTTCCTGGTAGAGTGTCATTTGAACACTGAGACAATTGCATGAGCCAATGAAGGTATGCGATAAGAGCTTGTCAGTGTACGGTACAACAATCCTCCTGTGACCACAGCTTTGCTTGCCTATCTTAGCGGGGACAAAAGACACGAGAAAAGAGCTAGGGCATCAAAAGGTTCCTCAGCAATATTTATAGTATCATAAATCCCAAGGTAACTTAGCTAAGGATTATAATTTATTATAAGATAAAATAAAAAATTAGTATATCCTTAGGGAGGATATTATCATAAGGGTTAGATCTATTAGGACTTCCCTAAGGTAAGTAGTCCTAAGAATCCCTGTATCTAAGGTAGTCTAATGTTTTCTGCCACCCCCCACCCCCCCCCCCCTGTGTCGAGCTCGGACTGGAGCTCTTCCCGGATGTTCCAGGCGCGTTTCTTCTGTCTGTCCACGCCAAGGTCGTCGGGGTACTGAGACCTGCCCGAAACGGTCAATAGACGGCGGCCCCTCATTTCATTTCGCCTTAGTACCCGGAGAGGCAGAAATCCAAAGGCACCCGAAACCGCTAGTTAACAGAAGGAAGCCGATAGACATAAAATATGAATAAAGCGCGGCCTCCCGACCCATAGTTGGCCGAGAAAACCGTTCTCATCTTTGTACGAGCTCATCTACTGGTGCCCGCTCTTCTTTCTCGTCGCCACTATAAGCTATTCCAGTAGTCCCTTCCTTGAACCTCACATCATGACGACCCAAACACTACCTTCTAATGATTATGACTACCTCATCGTCGGCGGCGGAACAGCTGGATGCGTCGTTGCCAGTCGACTGGCCGAGTATCTCCCCAAGAAATGCATCCTGCTTATTGAGGGCGGGCCGACCGACGTCGGCAACGACCGCGTGTTAGTCCTCAAGGACCGTATCCAGACCATCGGAACAGACCTTGATTACGGTTATACAAGTGTGCCGCAGCCCAATGGTAAGCACTCTCATGAAGCAATTCCAAAGTCCGCGCTGACAGACCTGTAGGGAATAGTCACATACTCCATTCCCGGGCCAAGGTGCTGGGCGGCTGTTCCAGCCACAACGACATGATCTCCTTCCGCACAACCGAGTACGATGCATACCTCTGGCAGAAGCTCGGGTGCAGCGGATGGACGTTTGAGTTGTTCAACCGTCTACTCGATAACCTTCGCACCACCGTGCGTCTGCCGCACCCTCGGGACCAGAGCCAGATGTGCAAGGATTGGATCGAATCTGCAAGGGGTACTCTGAACATTGAGCGGGTGCACGACTTCAATCAGATGATATCGTCCAAGACCGGGCTGCAGGAGGGTGTTGGATGGTGCAATGTGTCCTACAATCCTGACACGGGGCATCGCAACAGCGCGAGCATCGCGTACCTGCACCCGATATTCCGAGGAGATGAGACAAGGCCCAACTTGACTGTGCTGACAGACGCCTGGGTCTCAAAGGTCCACATCAAGGATGGCACGGCGACGGGCGTTGATGTGACCCTCGGATCAGGACACACGCATACAGTGCATGCGAAACGGGAAGTCATCCTCTGCGCCGGAGCCATCGACACCCCGAGGCTGCTGCTCCTATCAGGCATCGGCCCTCGCGACCATCTCGAGAAAGTCGGCATCCCCGTCACCTGCGACATCCCGGGCGTCGGCGAGAACCTCATGGACCACCCTCTGACAACAATGCTCTACGAGCTCAACAGCTCTGCGCCCAAGGAAACGGTCGCCAACTCGGACACGTGCATCTTCCTGCGCGCCAAGCCCTTCAACCACGACGGGGACGACGGACACATCCCCGATGTAATGGTGCACATCTTCACGATCCCCTTCGTCGACGACATAAGACGCCTAGGCTATGAGATCCCGGAGCCGGAGCGCTGCTTCCACTTCATGCCGCTGATCCCACGGCCCAAGTCGGTGGGACGGCTGTATCTTAAATCCAATGATCCCCAGGAGAAGCCCGCTCTTGACTTCTAGTACTTCACAGACAAGGGCGGTTACGATGCGTCCATCCTCGTCGAAGGCATCAAAGCCTGTCGCAAGGTCGCCGAGCAAGGGCCATTCAAGGCTTGGATCAAGAGGGAGATTGCACCGGGGCCTGGCGTGACGACGGATGAGCAGCTGGACGAGTATGCGCGGCGAGCATCGGGCACAGTGTACCACCCTGCGTGTACTACCAAGATGGGGGATATCGAGAACGACCCTATGGCAGTGGTGGCCCCGGATTTGAAGGTTCGTGGGATCAGGGGGCTTCGGATCGCTGATGCAGGTGTCTTCCCGACAATGCTGTCGGTCAACCCTATGTTGACGGTGCTCGCTGTCGGCGAGCGTTGTGCAGAGCTGGTCGCTCTTGAGGCAGGTTGGCAGCGAGACATGCCCAAGCTCTGATGTAGTTGAAAATTTTGGACGTCGATGAAAACAGTGTTATTCCGTTCACATTGTTGTTGTTCAGTTTGCCTATGTACATGATGGCCTTGTTCGGCATCGACACCGTCCCATAACGATACTAGGTTCTAAAGAGACTGGCGTTTTCGTCAACTAGAACTGCATTCCGTCTACAGGTGGCTCGAGAAATGAATACCGGAAGCCTCTCCAAAAGGAAGCAGCAGCTTATTTTAAGATCCCTCAGCAGACAATAAGCAGGTGGTGGCGAGAAGACCTCGGCATCGTTGAGAAGCGAGGACGAGGTTATTCGCCTCGTTGGCCGGCTTTGGAGCGAGACTTATTTGCCGATTTCCTCGCCGCACTAGCAGAGAGGAAGATTGTGGCCACTGGATGGTTCAGGAGGCGTGTCCGGGAGCTTTTCCGTGCCTCCCTGACTGATCAGTCGCTTGAGAAGGTATTCACATTCTCAAATGGCTGGCGGTTAGGCTTTAAAAGGAGGTATAACATTATCAGTCGAAGAGTAACAAAGCAGGCAAGTCGGCGGCCTGAGTTATACAAGGAGGTCTGCAGCAGCTTCTGCCGCTTTGTGCGCCGGGTACAACACCATACCATAACTCCACAATTACGCGATCAACACCTAGCCAAAATGGATATAAATTATATCCTCGCATCGCCAACGAGACGCTTTGAAAAGAAATATACTTTGAATATCGATGAGACGCCAATTCCGTTCGGATACCTCGATGGAAGCACATGGGAATTACGGGGTGCCAAAACTGTAGCGGGCATACCGACCGGAGCGGGTGGCGTAAGAGGCAGGCCACCCTGATCCTGTATATCTTCGGCGACGGCGTCTTGCGACTATTGCCTAAGATCATCTTCCACGGTGCTCCTCCTCCAAAAGGCAGGATATTCGCAGATGAGGGTAACCTCTACGCTCCGGGCATCACTGTGGCATATAATGAGACGGCATACAATAATGAGGACCTTTTTCTGGACTGGATTAAGGAGGAGCTGCCGACGGCCGTAGGAAAGTCACGGGACTTCCTTTTGGTTATGGATGTGGCCGCTTTTCACGTCACTGACAGGGTCAAGGATGGCCTTCGTGAACATAGGGTGACTACGGCTCTTATTCCTAGTGGATGTACAAGTCTTCTTCAACCCCTCGATGTCTCAGTTAATAGGTTATTTAAAGACTGGCTATGAGAGGAGACCGAGCTGTATGTAGCTGAGGAAGAGAGAAAAGGAAAGAAAGAGCGGTCTGTGAGTGACAAAAGGGTTATGACGACTTGGGTAGTTGCCCGGGCAACGCAGCGGCTCGCAAAGAGGCCAGATCTCATAGAAAAGGCCTTCCTGGACTGTGGTATTACTGTCAGACCCGACGGAAGTCAGGATCACATGATCAACATCAAAGATATCGACGGCATCGATTTCACGGGCTGGGAGAAGGCAGAGGATATTTCCATCAAGTCAGAAGAGCTTGTGGCCCGGCTGTGTGATGATGAGGAACTGGCCCTTGGAATAGATGAAGATTTCAACCATATGAGTCTTCAATATGGCCTTCAGAAGTTGAAGAAGCCCCAACTTATGAGGATGGCAAAAAACGGTGGTCTTTCTACGGCAGGGAAGAAGGCAGACATCATCGAACGACTAGTCAAAAGATATACCCAAGGGTCTACCGCTGAGGAGCCAATTTGGGTGGAAAAAGAGGCCCAAGAATGTATTATAGTAGCAACCTAGCCCTCAGGTAGTTCCAGAGGCGTCCTAAGGGCCCTCTTCAGTCCAAAGGAAGGCCCCCTTTTGCATCTAGCCGGCTGTGACACGAGGCATTTGCCAAAATCGAGGAAGAAGGGGAAATGAGCTGATGTTGTGTTGCAATTCACATACTAACTGTATGAGGAATAGAACTTGCAGGAAGTGGGTCTTCTATGACCCACAGGCTTTACTCGATCTGCTGAGTCGATACGGTAACTTGGCTCGATTTGCCTCTTTGGGCGATTTCGCGAAGTTGGAGAAACGTGGAGGGCGCTAATGCAACATGGCTAAGTCCCGATCCCTGCCTGTCACGAGGACTTACCCGACACCGGACACTTGGATCCCGTCCCAATCAAGCAATTTACCATCCAGGGCGGTAGCTCTCGTCAAGTCAAGAGGAGTGCGTTCGCGAAATGTTCCAGTAAGGAAACCAAGTCGAGGCTGCCCCTCAGAGGCCGAAGCGTCATTAAAGGTGACTCAGTAGAGAACCCGAGTGAGCCCAATTGATCATTATCAAAGCGAGCTGCCTCAAGCCAGAAGTACTTCGAATGTGCATCTGCCGTACGGAGCAAGACCTACCCTACGCCAACAGGTGCTTCACATAGTTCAGGTCTCTGTTCAACATAATGTCCAAAGTTACGATCTTGGGATCCGGGTTAGTCCACCCTTGAGCCCGCGCTCCAACCATTGATTAACAGCCACAGCATCACCGGCATGATAGTAGCAGCCAGCCTCCCTCGAGAATGCGAAGTCACAATCGTCGCAGAACACATGCCAGGCGACAACGGCACCAAGGACTGGGCTAGCCCCTGGGCCGGCGCAATCTGGGTCGGCGTCCACGCCTCCCGGCCAGCCGAGCAGAAGATGCAGTTGGAGGGCTTCGCAGGCCTGTGGAAGCTCGCTGGAAAGCACCCAGAGTCGAGCGTACGCCGTATCGAGATGACCGAGATCATGGATAGGGGCTCAAAGCACGACGTGTGGTATGCTGACAAACTGCCCGGCTTCCGGTTCCTCTCGCAAGATGAACTGCCCGAGGGGGCTATCTACGGCATGAAGTACTGGACCGTCGTCCTGACGCCGCAGAAGTTCCTTCCCTGGCTACAGGAGAGACTGGAGGCCAGGGGAGTCAAGTTCCTTCGGACGAGGGTTAACGCGCTCTCAGACCTTGAGGGGCTTGGACATGATGTCTTTGTCAACGCGTCGGGATTCGGAGCTCAAACATTACAGGATGTGCGGGAGCAGAACCTCAAGTCATGGCGGCTGCAGTGTGTCGTGGCCAAGAATAATACATACGACCGCCTCTTCATCCGTCGTGGTCCCAACGGATACTATTCCACTGCCTTCTCGCGTCTCGACGGCACAGTCTACTGTGGCGGTGTCCTAACCGAGGACTCCGACGGTGTGACTATCTCTGAAGAACATAGAGCCAGGATCTGTCGACAAGCACACGAGAACCAGCCCGACGTGTTCCCCTCTCCAGATCCTCAAGACTGGCCAATACTCTACGATCACGTTGGTATCTACCCTACCATGGACAACGAGGTCGCGGGTGTTCGATGTGAAAGGGAAAAGATTGGAAGGCAGCATGTTATCCACGCCTACGGCCAGAATGCTGGAGGATATGTATATAGCTTTGGCCTTGGGCGGGCTGTGGTGAACCTTGTGAATGAGGTCATTTTGGAAATGCCTAGCGAGGCGAGGCTGTAAGAGGACCAACCGAGGGCGACTCTCTGCTGAGTACTAGCACTAGCTGCAGGAGTAATTCGTTAATTTGTACAACTCTCAAGAATGCGTGACCTAGTTTCGAGGTGAAAAGTTCAGAAATTCAGATTCAACATGATTCTGGGCTCTTTCGATTAAAATAATTATCCTTGACTTTGTATTAGAGGTTGGAAGAACCCTTGCATAACCGTTTCATTCTCACACCTATCTCTGCATCTTCCCAGGGGGCTCGCTTACAGCTTCGAAGTCAACTCGCTCAACGGCTCCCGATGCATCTCCAAGATCCTATCCCTCCCATCGCCAAGCCTCTCTCGAGACTCCTTAAAGACCCTTGGTATGCCAGTCTCTCCGAACTTGGCGTTGCCGAGGACCATATCAGCCACTCCTCTGGCGCAAAGAAAAACCTGTGGCATCCCGTGTCCCGTGAACCCACTCATGATGAACATGCCAGGCCGGTCAGGGATGGGGCCGACGTGCGGAAGCCGGTCGGAGGAGTACCCCATAACTATGGACAAGGTAGGTGACATCGCAGAAGTAGACGATCCAAGACTTACTTCCCGTCAAAACTTGGTCGACTTTAGCGCCGCAGTTTTCCCATTCGTGGAAATGCCTTTGCATGTATCCATCAAAGTAGCCGCGCGCTCTCTCAACTCGCTGTCGTTGGCATTCCCATACCAGTCCTCCAGGTGACGAATATAAGCCTGCCGGGCGCCTCCAACGATAATGCTCCCGTCCGGCCGGGGGATGAGATAGTCAAAGTCCCAGTCGCTAAAGCGCAGTGCATAAGAATTCGTCAACAGCGGCGCTCTACCCGAGACGGTGATACGGCTGCAGATGGCTCTGTAGGGGATGATCCTGCCGTTGTACTCTGGCAGGAGTGCCACCGTGTACGCATTCATCGCCATGATAAGCTGCTTCGCCTTGACGACGTCTCGGTTCGTTGTTATTATCCACAAACCGTTCGCGTCTCGACTCGGAGATATCGTTTTCACGGGTGTGTTTGTCTGGACGTTGACTCCTTTTGCGACGGCGTTGCGGAATATGTGGTGGACCAGCTTGTAGGGCCATAGGTGGCCGGCGGTATAGCTGAAGCAGCCCTTGGCTCCCTTGACGCCCGAGAGCTTGATCTGGTCTGTTAAGCACCGACTTGTGGGTCGACGTATTTTACCCTCTCGGCAAATTCTGGCGGCGCGCAGTATGTCTGCTTCGTCGCCTTTACTCCCTGCGCGAGTAATGACCGGTAGCCGCCTGGACCCTCTCTTGGTGCTCAGAGGAGAGCTGCACATCGATAGCTCTGGTGAATACAAAGTCACAATCCGCCTCTTCATCCCTAATAAAATCGGCGACCGCCTCAACGTTAGCAGCTTCGAAATCAACGACCTCAGCGGCGGCGTCGATGCCGAATTTCTTGGCCAATCTCGATATCGAGTAGTACGAGTCTGGCTTGAGATGACCACCTAAGAAGTCAGTGTTGGCAATGCCGTTGCGCAGGTGGATTCTGACCTACCATTACGCCCAGTTGCCCCAGAACACAGCTGCCTCGCTTCCAGGACCAAGATTGACGACGCCTTGTCATCGCGCTTCGACAGGATGTGGGTGACAAGAGCAGCTCCAGAATATCCAGCCCCGACAATCACAATGTCGCATTCGGCCGGAAGCTCGCTCGTAGAACGATGGTTATCCAATTCTCCTGTTTGGTTTCTCCAGGAGGAGTTCATGCCATTGGGAGGGGGGAAGGCCATACTGATTGTAGAAAGTAAGGTGCGTCGGTTGAGTTGGTATGATTTGGTGGAATTCCCAAGTTGCAGGCTCTGGGTGAGATGACCAGGGAATTTGAAATGTCGCCGGATTGCGGAGGAGTGTCAACTACCATGATACGGCCTTCGCTACGCTGTCGAATTCGGATAGTGGGCTTGGGGAGAAGTGGAGAGAAACAAGCCGCATGGTCTGCCGAAAGTGCATGGCTAGTTTGAGGGCTCAGCCCACCACCTCGCATTCTACCCAGATAAGGAACTGTTCATCTCAAGTTCCCTGTCCCTATCAGTCGACACATGGAAGATACAGCCAGCCCCATAGCATCTGTATTCAGCCCCTAACACCATTTACAGGCGGGCTCCGAGGACTGCCTCTGAGAGCCCTTTCTTCGTTGCCAATAATCAACCCATGGTGATATTGTACGGACGACAACGAGAGGTGTCACCCAGAAGTGTCAAATAGCTTTACAATTTCCCTTAATATACTTTACATCAATTGAAAATCGTTAGTCCATGGCTTCTTGTCCAGCTTAAACTCCATCAAGATCCCAGCGCCTAATGACGCCGCCGGGAAGAAACAGCATACAACAACCAAACCGCAGCAGCCTACCCTAGCATGATGTTCCAGCCCTTTTCGATCATCGCTTCCGGCCAGCTAACAGTCTCGCCTGCATCCCGCCGCTCCCAGATCTCGGGAAGCAGCTACAGCACCGTCAAGTTCGCTCGCAGATGGTTGAGCGAGTACAGCTCCTTGAACCGCTGCAGGACCAGATCTCTCTCTTTCCTGTCCTCCTTTGTGAGCTCCGACCCTGCGGTGAAGAGCGGGATGGCCTGGAGGTTGGTGCACGCGTAGCTTGAGGGAATCGAGGTGAGATCGCGCACAACACCGAGCGCGCGGGTACGGGTGCTAGCCTCGAGCTCGTCATCGACGAAGCTCATCCCCAGGTCCTGCCACCATTCGGCGTCGTCTCCCGTCTCGGCGATAAGCATAGTGGAGAGGAGGGCGTCCTGGACCATCTCGTTCCTGCGGCGTTGGTAGCAGATCGCAGCCAGGTTGATCAGCCCGTGAGATCTAAAGGCATTGCTCATGAGGTCTAGCTGAGGGTTATCTCGATTCGGCTCCCATTTCTCCATCTCCTCCTCCAAAGCGGCCTCAACCGCCTCGTTGCGAACACCCGCTTCGACCACCGACCTGCAATAACGACCGACGTTTCCGAGCAGGTAGAAGATCTCTGTCGAGTATCCTGCGATGGGGTGGTATTCCTGGCCGACATCCAGCACGGCCAAGTACATCTCATCAGTGTTTATGGGGACCTGCTGCTCGGCAGGGATGAGGAAAGCTGTGGCCATGTCCCAGTACAGATACGACCCGATTACCAGGTTGAAGTACGGCGGCTGCGGACCTGATGCATCCGAGATGAGGATGTCGACTAAGCCGCGCGCGCCATGAAGATGCTGCTGGCCAAAGTCCCCGGTCGGTGGATTCGTCCACGCTGTTGAGAGGCCGACCAGCAGCACGCTCAGGAAGAGCGGGAGGAGGTTATCACCAGGGCAGGAGAGTTCGTCTATGATTGATCGGAGGGCTGAGCTGCGTTCCTCCAGGCACTTAGACAGCTTCTCGGAATGGAAGTAGTTTCTGTGGCCGGCACCGACACTCTGCAGAGTATGTTTGAGACTTGGAGACCATCCAATGTACTCCAGGATGGGAAATGAGAGCGGATTCTCGTCGGGGTCGATGACCATGATCTGGCTGGCCCGTTCTAGCCAGTACCGGAGAAGGCCCTTGTCATCTGCCTTGAGCGTCGCTGTAGGCTGCACTGTGGAGGACTGTTGAAACAAAAATGGGTTACCCCCAGAAGACTGTTGAGACTTATACTTCAATAAGGACGGCTGGGGGTAGCTGCCAAGTTTGATCCACGGAGCCTCGTGTTGCCACTTTGTCAAGCGAGGTGCCAACTGGAAGAACGAGCCTCGTTTCTGGCAGCGAGTGCACACTGGGAATGTCTCGACGCACTTGACGCGCCTGCGCTTGCATTCCGTGCAGCCAGACCGGCTTCTCCGAGCCACCTTGCCTTTGGCAGGACTGCCGTCAGATCAATCAAATCAGATCAGGACCTAAATCTGATCTGAATTGATAATTTGCCCTCTATATCT
>SSHR01001515.1:0-15170 GCA_006518225.1 Fusarium neocosmosporiellum | reverse complement strand
GGTAGGCCTGGGTATGTGTTGGAACTTCGGTCGTCATTCTCGCCAGCCAGAAACAAGAGAAACAAGTTCAAAGCAGCAGGAGAATGCCAACACAAAGAAGACAAGAATAACCAAAATTAAAAAGACTGGAGGACCAACAGCAAAAATCGAGAGGGAGGGAGGGCGGTGGGTAGCGCCCAAGGCGAGCACCCTGTGCCTAATTATGCATGTTGGAACGTCACAGGCATTGCGTTTCGAGGATCTTCATCTCGTGCTCCTCTCCCTCCCCATGTCAAAATCCCTTCATATTCAGGTGGACGAACAAGTGGTCATTGTGCCATAGATCGGCGGCGGCGGCGGGCAGGAGTTCGAACAATGGCACGGTAGTTGCCCGTCGAGAGGGGGGGGCCTTGAACTGTAACTCGGCAGATTCCTTTCTGACTCGAGTCGGCCGACTGGAGGCATCTGCAGGGATGAACCGGGTATCCCCATGCATGGCTTCAAAGCACAAGCAGCGCTCGGAACTCAGGGGGGAGCCGCTGAGCTAAGAAGGACTAGAGCGGCAGAGGACATGCCGCTTTCGCCATCTGCGGCACGTCGGATGTCAGCAGTGATTGGCAATGGAACGTGAGCTCGTGGCAAGAAACGAGCTAGAGTGTCATGATTAGTGCTGAACTCTGTATCTCAAACCAATGTTCTAGAAGAAGCAGATATATCAGACTCGTCGTCAAAAGATGAATGTTTAAGGCATCAGACCTGTCAACTCCAGACTTGAAAAATGTCCACCCCACCACATGCAAGCCACTGAAAGATCAACAACGCTCCTTAGCCGCGACAGCCGGCACATTCCCCCGCCTCTTCAGCTGCCAGAAGAGGCTTGCATGAGCCGAGACATGAGCTGGCCTGGCCAGACCAACGGGCCCTGATCGACACGAATAGCGTGATGTTCGCCCGCCCATGTCACCCTGGTTCTGCACCGTTAGCTAGCCTGCGGCTCACAGACCGTCTAGAAGTGCGTGCCGAAGCTCTACCCCGGCCCGCGTTGCAACGGGCCCAAGCCCTCTTGCTAGGGGTCCTTCGAGTTGGAACCAACAGAGGAATGATGCTGCGCTCCTGTTGTTTCCGGGGGAGCCTCAACTGCTCTAGTGCCGGTGTGATCACCTCACGCTATCGTTCCAAATAGGACCAGACTGTTTCCAAGCCGCGTTTGAAAGATCCGCGGCTCTGGCGGCTAGTGACAGTCGACGTTTTACTAATTTGTCCTTTCTCTATTAGTTATCAGCCATTTCCATCTCAAGTAAGCGCTTGACGGATAGTTTTCCAACGGCTTTTAAACGGTCGTGACCCCTTCATTCCAGACCCAATGGCAAACGCCTGATAAAAAGAGTCGAGGCTATCACATCTAATGCAAAGCATGGATCCTTTTCTGTCTCCCCCCCCAGGTCAATGCCGTTGGCTATTAGGATGCGGTTCCGGTGCCGGCATCCGCGAGTCAGGGGTATGATGATGACGACCCCTGGTCGTTCGACTTTGAGCTTACGCTACCAACATAGCACGCAGATCATTAAAAGAGCCTGTTTGCTAATCAGGAAGTCGCTGTATCAAGCTAAACCTCTTTGCGCCTCCATGTAGCATCGTGAGACTCCAAAGCTGGCTCAGGTCGCATCCGGCGCTCGTCTAGTGGCCTGACCACCAAGCGCGTTTCCGGAACATTTACGCCTGCCAAGTCCATATACACGTGCACCTGCCCCGAAGGGAAGGCCTGTTGCGAGGCTGAAGATCACCTAGTCCCGGCGCAACTTGTCGTCGACACCAAAACCGTTAGGGGGTTTCATCCTTGGCAGGGAGGAGACTGCTTCTTTGCGAGCAGTGGCGCGAGGCCGTCTGCAAGATCGCTCCAAACTGTTACCTAGACGGTCGCGGAGTATGATCCGGTGTCTGTTTTCGAACGACATGCGGCGATTTTGTGCCATCAGGGGGTACACCAAGAACCATGGATGTGGTCATCATGCAGGAACAGGGAGATGGACACAAGAGCCAACGGACTGGTTGGCCCTTACGTGGCCTAGGTGACTTGCAGAAGTGCTTTAGTATTTCTATCTGCAGTCTTCTGTTCCATCCAAAGCAATTAATTAATCCTCCTAGTTGCATTCTCCTGCAGAAACCACGCACCTACCCATACTCTATATCGTTCTCTCTTCACAGCCTTGTTCCAAAAGTCTTTCAATATGCCCGAGACCGTTCAACTCGAGACAAACAACCTCCCAGAGGTTGTTGCGTTCAAGGCGGCCGACGGCCGGACCGGCGTCCAAATCACCAAGGAGATCAGCATCGACGGGGACCAGAGTGTGAGCTCTGGAAGCGCATCCGTTCATGACGCAGCCAAGTCTGTTACTACACATGACCCCAGTGAAGACTCTGACAAACCTTCAGAAGAGGATGTGTCTATTGCCTTGAAGGCTGCTAATGCTGATGCCGTCCCTGATTTGATCAAGGAGATCAGCGTTCTGGGTGAGACCTTTGACAAGGAGGACCCAGATGCCAGGCTGAAGCTCATGGCCAAGGCCAAGAGCCTTTGGCAGTCACTTGAAACCCCAAGAGAGACCATGCTCCGTCATTGCTGGGCTGAGGCAGGTGTTGATGCTGCCCTTTTTCCAAAGACCATGTCTAACAATCCGCCCTAGCCTTCACTTCACTGTGCCTTGACTGCCGGTACTGACAAGGGACTCTGGCCTTACCTTGCCAAGATCAACGGCCCCTTCAACGTCGCCGAGATTGCCGAAGCAAAGGGGATCGAGCCCGCTCTTCTCTGTAAGCCATCTCATCCATGTTGAAGACACTCATGCTGACCGTGTAGCCCGTCTCCTCCGTCATGTCTCAGCCATGGGATACCTCACCGAGGTTGGACAAGACCAATATGAGCTCAACAACTTTACCAAATCCATGGCCTTTCCCTTCATCAACGCCGGATACCCCTGCATGTAAGATCCCTCTTCAACTTCAACTCCAAACGTGATACTCACACACTCTAGTTCTGGCGCATGCCTCAACGCTCTTGGCAAGTTCCACGAGTATGCCAACAACAACGGATGGAAGGATCCCACAGACATTAGCAACTCTCCCCTCCAGCACGGTTACAACACAGAAAAGACCTTCTTTGAGCACCTGCACACCAGCCCCCCCTACGGCCAGATGTTCCACCTCCACATGGGCGGCTACCGACAAGGTCGACCTTCCTGGATGGACTCTGACTTCTTCCCCGTTCAGGAGAAGCTGCTCGATGGCTTTGACCAAAGCGAGAACGCAGCTCTTCTCGTAGACATTGGTGGTTCTTTCGGTCATGATATCGGAGAGTTCCGTCGAAAGTTCCCCGACGCCCCTGGACGTCTTGTCCTCCAGGACCTTCCCGTCGTCATCGACCAGATCACCAAGCTCGACGAGAAGATTGAGAGGACAAAGTACGACTTCTTCACCGAGCAGCCCATCAAAGGTACATAACCCTCACCCCCCTTCCCCAGCTCCTCTAACCCCACCCACAGGTGCCCGCGCATACTACATGCACTCAGTCCTCCACGACTGGTCCGACGAGACCTGCATCAAGATCCTCAAGAACGCCATGGGAGCCATGAAGCCCGGCTACAGCAAGCTCCTGATCAACGAAAACGTCATCCCCAACACGGGTGCCCAGTGGGAGGCGACGGCCCTCGACGTCATGATGCTGACGCTCCTGGCCTCGAGGGAACGTACCCAGAAGAACTGGGAGAACCTGCTAGGCAAGGCTGGTCTCAAGATCTGCAACATCTGGACTGTTGCCAACGGTGTTGAGAGTCTGATTGAGTGTGAGCTGGCATGAGATGTTACGTGTAATGACTGTATCCTGTTTGAATTAGCTGAAATATAATCAAGCATTTATTGTTCCACGACTCTTGGTAAACGCTCAAAGCTATCTCCTGATTTTCCCCAATACTCCCTTCAAATTGAATCGCTGAAATTACCTATTACTTACACCGTGACTAACTCTTTTGATGTTTGCTCGTATTGTTCCTATAGTCGATCATCTTAAGCATGGTCAAGATGTGTCAACAACCCTCCCATCATCGTCTTCATCCTTTGATTCCGAGACGACAGCATATGGCCATTGTCTGTCACTCACTTCCAACTGTGACATCCTTTCGTGCATTCTGTCCAGAAATCTAGATTCTCTCCCACCAACAGCAAGCAGAACGCGTGCCAGAGTGGCCAAAATATCTCCAGAGCCAACGAGCATGCCATTTCCGCGGGGAGAACATGGTGTGCAAGCAACAATGTCCAGCATTGCATCAGCTAGCCGAAACACTTTGAGCTCCTACAAGACATATCAGCAAATGCTGTCGCATCAACAAACGCTGTGCCGACCTACCATGCCATATCCGTGAGCCCTGATGGCAGCACTCGTCACCATCGAAAAAAGCGAAAGCATTTCATGGCCAATCTTGACAGGTAAAAACAGCGAGAAAGCTTGATCATCTGGATAGCAGGACATTATAAAATGCTGTGCCGTATACTCCCATAGAAGGAGTCGTATCCATTGCCGCGTAACAAACAAGTCGACTCGCTGAGCCTCGTGAGCAGCTTGATCGTGAGAGTCCAAGCATAGGTCGGCATGATAAGACACAAGTTTCTGTCGTTCAAGAGGCTCTTGGCCGTATGAGGGCACTGTGAGATTGCCTTCGAGATATGCAAAGAGCCGCGCCAGTGATATGAAGGATTGCATGAGGTGTTCATCACCCATATCATTATCAACATACGGCATAACATTAATAGCTCTAAGCACAGATGGCAATCCATGCTGTGCAGAGTACGTCCTGTCATTGAGAATCAGTTGACTGTTGATTGTCTGGGCTGATGTGTTGGTTACAAACCTTTCAGAAATCAAAAGGAGCCAATAAACGCGAAGTCGAAGTGCCCTTTCTCTCTTGCACAAGTGCGCATATATTTCAGGATGCCCAAGTTCCAGTAATTGAACATAAGTGATCGCTTCTCTCATAAAAAGGCCAGCTGTGCGCAGTTTGTTGGCGTTGGCGTAGTAAACGTGAAGGAAGAAGGGTATCAAGACGGAAGCTATGGAAAAGGTTTCACGATAATCGTAGAGTTCCCGGGATTGCAGACAGTCAGTCGCAAATTGGAGTGATGACAGCGTATTCCGTTGGTTTGTGTGCTCTGGGAGTCGAAGCTGGGCTATTGTGGCTGCGCAGAGCGAAGCTGCCAAGGCATGAGATTCGTGGTCTTGGTCGTTTTGGGTTATATCCGAGAGAATCTTGTCGCAATCAACAACGGGCCAGATTGAGTATGAATTCTGTTTGAAAACTCCGAGAAAGCGCTTGTAGTCGGCCAGGGGTAGGCGGTAAGGAGGCTGCGGAGTGCTTTGTAATGAGGGTGTCTCGGACAGTGACCTGCTTGGCTCTGTGTCTTCTTCGATCCTATTTTCCGGATGACTCTCAGAATCTTTGATACTCCTTTGAAACTCTTCGACCCTAGCTTTCGTCGCGGTCCTCGGTCCTCCTTTCGGGCCACGCTTCTTCCGGGCTCGTAAGACAGTGCACTCGATGCCTCTGAGCCGGCACTCGCGGCAAGGCCTCGAATCCTCGCATTTGACGCGTCTAAGAGCGCATCCGTCACAGGGATTGGCGTTTCTCAGCTTGGATGACATGGGATGTAGTGCTGCTGATGATTCGAGTCTTGATCTACGTGGCGGGAGGAAGAGAAGAGGTTCAAGTTGGTGTTGTGTTGCCCCACCGTTCGACATGCTTAATACGCCAGCCAACCACACGCCCATGTTGATCCCGTGAACATGCAAGGAGTGGCTATACCGACCTCGGAATATTCAACATTGTGCAACAAGAAGTCCTGGGTGTAAGTTGGATTAGACATGCTTTGCTGGCATAGAAATGTCTCTGTGATTTAGGTGGTTTGAAATTATTAAAGTAAGCCTCGTATTAATAACCGCCCCATTAGGTAAATAATAGGAGAGCGAGTTGGAGAAGCATGATTATTTGACTGTCATAAGAGAAAGCTTAAGAGGTATCGTGAGTTCTAGTCTCGAGTCGTTGTAGCAATAAATCTGAAAGTCCGATTTTAACAACGCCAAAGCCTACACGATGAACTACTCGATGACCGTGCTTGAGATGATGACGGTTGAACAAATGGCCACTATTGCTCTTCACCTCCTCTTAATGTGATTCCTTCGCTCTCCCTAGCACATACGACCATAGCTCGTAGAAAATACGGGATCCCGTCCGCTCTCCCATAGTCAAGCTGCGAAGCGCTGGATTAGTAGTTGGGTCGGTGACGACCAGCGAATCCCCGGTGTTGTATGTTTTTTTGCTCTTCGCCTGTTTTCTTTTTGATACCCTCAGTTGCTTCATTATTGCTGAGATCAACTACTATGCCTCGTTCGAGATCTAGTTGTGCTGAAGGTTGATATGAAACTCAGCTACAACTTGTCAGCAAGTGGCAACTATTCACACCAGAGCACAGCCTACTAAAGTCCTTCTATCAATCTAATTCATACACAACCTATATCTATCACTCTTCTATCCATCCATTCTATCGACTGTCAGCCAAAAGCAACTCCATCACAGGCCCAAGCAGCTCCTGGTCCAACCCCAGGCTCATCAGCTGCCCAACCTTGATCCCAGTGGGCTGAGACGACTGAACAACGCTCCAAATCTTTTCCTTGGCCGCCATGTCCATCTGATAGTCCAGAATCGCGTCCTGGATTCGCTTCGAGTGATCAAGCACGCTCAGCTGAATGTCATCACCCAGAAAGACAGACACCTTCTCAGCCTTATGCTTCTCAGAGCCGACCTTCGGGATCTGGACAACCAAGCCGGGGAGGTTGGGATACTCTTCAACCCAGCACTCTACTTCCAACTCTCCGGCTTCGTTGTCCCAGACATCCACGTCCTTGGTGCTGCTCTTCATCAGCGACACAAACTTGATAGCCCAGCTTCTGTCCAACGGGTGGCCTCCAAGCTCCAGAATCCTGTTGTGTTGATCCCACAGGAGAGGGAACTCGCGGTGAAGACCCTTCTCAGAGATCTCGTCGTCCTCGAGACTTTCCCGGATGCTAAACTGGCCATCTTTACCAACAACGACGAGAACTTCAAAGTCGGCAGGGTTTCCGCAGCCATTCCCGGGCTCCGGCTTCTTGTCCAGCGGAATAATGGCACCCTCTGGAGCAAGCACGGGAATCTCGTTGATGCTTCGGTGCATCTTGATATCCCGGTCACCATCATACACCACGCCAGTGAAAATATCGACGTGTCGACCAGGTGGCACCCAAACATCGACCGCGGCGCAGTTGGTCCTCGTATCGCGAGGCTTCACGATAGGCGCGACCACCAGGCTCGAGCCAAAGTAGTACTCATTCGGCTTGCTGTAAGCCTCATCCCTCTCAGGAAACTTCCAGTACAGCGGCTGCACGAGAGGCTCATCATCCTCTCTCGATACCCAATTCATCGAGTACAGATAAGGAAGCATACGATGCCGGAACTGGAGAAACTTCTTCATGACAGCCGCAAACTCGCGCCGGTACAGCCAAGGCTCCTTGGACGTGAACAGCCCGTTCTGCGAGTGCAGCCTCATGATGGGCGAAAAGACTCCGTACTGCACCCATCGCGCGGCGAGCTCATGATCACGGTACCCTCCCATGTGTCCGCCGATGTCGTGGCTCCACCACCCGTAGCCAATGTTTGAGGCCGTCGCCGTGAACTCGGGCTGGAACTCGAGGGACTCCCACGTCATGATGCTGTCGCCCGAGAAACCAACTGGATAGCGATGACTTCCGGGACCGCCGAATCGGGAAAAGATGATGGCGTTGCCTCTGCCGTTCTGCTGCTCGTGATCCAGGAAATGGTAGTGGTTGAGAAGCCAGAGAGGATCGAGACCAACGACCCTCGAGTATGGGCCCTGCTGCCAGTCAATCCACCAAAAGTCGCACCCATCATTCTCAAGGCTGCGGTGAAGAGTGTTCAAATAAGAGTGCATAAACTTGGGGTCAACAGGGTTGAACAAGATGGGCGCCCGGGCAGAAGTGTCGTGCCCAAGATCCTTGGCCATCTCCTCATACAGATCCTCATGGTGGTGAACTCCAGCGTGAGGATGGTCATTCAGAGTAACCTTGAGCTTCTTGTCATGCAACGCCTTGGTGAAAGCCCTTGGATTCTTGAACAGCTTCTTGTTCCAGGTGTAGCCCGTCCAACCTGCATGAGGGATGTGATGACCATGAACTTCGTGCCAGTCCATGTCAATGACAGCCACAGCCAGCGGAACCGCCTCGCTCTCAAACTTGTCCATGAGCTTCAGGTACTGCTCGTCCGTGTAGGGATAGTATCGGCTCCACCAGTTGCCCAGCGCCCACCGCGGCAGAAGCGGCTGCTTACCCGAGATGGCAAAGAAAGACTTCATGGCGAGCTTGTAGTCGTGGCCATAGCAAAAGAGGTAGCCGTCGATGCGGTCTCCAGGTCTCCGAGGCGATGCCAGCCCAGCCCCGTCCAACAGCATCGACTTGCTGTCGTCGAGAACAGAGTATCCGGCCCGAGACAGAATGCCAGGCTCCAGCTCGCAGCGCCCATTAACCTCATCAAGAGTCCTCGCCGTCCCGCCTAGGTTCTGAGGAACCTCTCCATACCGCCAATCGGCGCCCCACAGCGTGTTCTTGTTGCTGAAGCTGACGACCAGTCCGTATCGGTCGAAGCGCTTCTTGTTGTAAGTGACCTGGAACGAAGAGGTCCTTATCTCGAGCTGCTCATCCGTATCCGACACTGAGAACTCGGGAGTCGGAAACTGCCGATTGAGGGCAAAAGTCGAGGGACGGTCCTCAAAGATGCCGTCTTCAGACCATTCGTAGCGGAGAACCGTGTCATTGATCAAGGTGAAGCGGAAGTGATCACCGGTCACGATAGAAGCCGGCTTTGCAACAGGATCACACGGAATGGTGTACCTGTCCATGTTCCTCGAATAAACTGGCGCATATACTGTCGTCTCTCGAGATCACATCAATGAATGCTCCCCGCAAGCTGCGACGACAGCGACAGCAAGCCTTCAAGTACCCCGACTCTCTTCTCCACAGTAATAAGCTGAATGCAGTGGAGAGATGGCTGTGCTCACCTATCTGCAAGCATCATTGGCAGTGTGAGAGCGCCTCCGCTGAAATTATTCGCCAGAGGCGTGAGAGAGAACGGCGACCTGCATATTCCCCCAACGTCACCATGGCGCCAACGTTTGCCTGTCGCCAGATAAGCAGGCTTTGTCGTAATGGTTGAGTGCTGATCTCCCTTTGCCTCCGCTCTTGGGGTGAACTGTTCGGCATGACTTGCTATTGGTTGGCGTGTCTCAGGAGAGGCTAGAGCGAGATGTGGTGTTGAGGGCGGCGCGATTCCCCTGACATTGCATCAACTATTGCCTCAGACCAGTCAAGAATAAGTAATATTAGTATTGCACGATTACATTCTCTGAGAACCCGGTCGAAATCTCATACTGATTGAGCCAGAGATGGCCGTCAGTCTCAAGAATGCTGCAGGCCAAGACGCTACACTGCGACAGTCACTGCCTCAAGCCAGTGTTAATTCGATAAGACACGACGAGTCTCATATCCGATGAATACCACTGTCACATAAAAGACACCATCAAGTGGAATGACAAGGCATGGGGTATCGTCGTTCCTCAGACACAGTCGTACATACATGGATGGTATCCTGTATCTCCAAAACATACCGAGACAACATCTCCTCCTTCATGCCATTCTCCTCTCCTCAACCCGCCCATTCAATCCTCATCCGTGCCCCGTATCCCAAACACTCTTCCCGGCATTGGTTGTGTAATAAAGGCAATAAGCAAAATTGCAGCTCTCATGTTAATAGCACGAGGCCGCGGGTATTACAGAGAACTAGATTGTAAAAAGACAACACACTGCGAGCTTGCATCGGATTGGATGATGGCGCTTGTTTAGGTACTTTAGTTGTACTGTCGGTCAGAGCCCAGGGCAGGCGACTTGACGTCCGTGATCGACTTCAACAGCCTACAACTAGCGTCAGTTGTCATGAATCTCATGGTCAGCTTCTCGGGGCTACTCACTGCAAGTTACGATCCCTCATCTCCCTATCGAGGGTATCCATTTGCTTGGCCGTTAGTCTAGCCTTACTTATCTGTAGTCCAAAGGTTAGCCTCCAGTTCACTTCGGTCCTGCATGACACAAAAGAAATCGTGCCGGTGCATCATGCAAGGGGCTTTCGCACCGAAGCAAGTGCTACTGAGGAATGATCATCAATCTCCTCACCTTCCGCCGCATCATCCTTCGCAGCGGCGGCGTCGTCGCCCTCCTCTGCGTTGGCAAATCTGCTGGCTGCGAGTCCCTTGGGCTTGGCGACGGCGGCATTGGCCTAGCAATGTGTCAGTCTTGGTCCGTTTCATCAACACGTCTGGCAGAACTCACCTTGGCCTCAGCAATCTCGGCATCCTTGACCTTGATCTGGGCCTCGAGAACCTCCACCTGCTTTTCTCCATCCTCCACCTTGGCCACCGCCTCGGCCAGCTTCGCCTCCAGTTCCTTGGCCGTCTTCTGGGCCTCTTCCGCAATGCCAGTTAGGCTGTCGTGCATGTCCTGGTAATCAGCCTTGGCAGTCTTCTGCTTGGCCTCGGCCTCGGCCTTGACGGCTTCAAGGTCCTTTTGCGCAAGGGCCAGGTCGTCCTTGAGGGCCGAGAGCTGAGTCTGAGCTGCAGTCAGCTCTCCCTGTGCACTCTCAAAGCGACCAGTGGTTGACTTGAGCTCGGCATCGACGCCGGCAAGGGCATCCTCGTGGAACTTCTTCATCGTAGCGATCTCCCTCTTCAGGGCATCCACCTCAGAAGTATCAGGCTTGACGTTCCTTGCCTCCTCAAGCTCAGCGAGCGCTGTGAATCGCTCAGTCTTCTCCTGAGCCAGCTGGTGGGACAACTCCTCAACCTCAACCTGAGCCTTCTTGAGATCGGCCTCCAGTCCCTGGTTGGCCTCAATCAACTTCTCAATCTTGTTCTCCAACTGAGTATCGTTGTTCCTGTGCTGCGTCATCATTTCGTCGATGGCCTTGGTGTGATCAGCAGTCAGCTCCTCCAGCTCCTTCTTCGCCTCGGCGCCCTCGTTCTTCATACGCTCCAGGACTTCGCCGTTGAAGGACAGGAGCTTCTCAACCTCGGCAGCGTGTTCTTGCTCCAGTTCGAAGCGAGCCTCGTCAATAGCCTGCTTCTTCGAAGCCTGCGCCTTCTCAAGTTCGTCCTTGGCGTTCTGGAGCTCGGCCTTCAAGCTAGCCAGCTCCTCAGCGTGCTTGTTGTCGTTTGCGCTCTGGGCCTCCAGTTGGCTCTTCAATGCCAGAATCTCCTCGCTGTGGGCCTTGTCACTCGCTTCTCTGGCAGCCTGGTGCTCGGCCTCGAGGGCAGCAATCTTGGCCGCCTGAGCATCGTTGCCGGCAGTCTTCGCGGCATCGACCTCTGCCAGGGCCTTGGCCAAGGCTTCGGCGTGCGCCTTGTCACTCGCTTCCTTGTCAGCCTCGGCCTTGGCCTTCAGGGCCTCCAGCTCGGCTGCGTGAGTAGCATCACCTGCTTCTCTCACATCATCTAGCTCAGCCTTCAGCTTGGCAATCTCAGTGGCATGGGCGACCTCGCCAGCTTCTCGGGCCTCGTCGAGCTCAGCCTTGAGCTTAGCAATCTCGGTGGCATGCGCGGTCTCAGTCCCTTCCTTGACCGTAGCTAATTCAGATGCGTGGCCAGCGACAAGCTTCTCCTTCTCTTCAGTGTGCTCCTTCTTGAGTGTCTCTAGAACGCTGGCGTGAGCAGCCTTGAGGGCCTCGAGCTCGTCGGTGTGGGTGGACGCGCCCTCGGTCTTCAAAATCTCCAGCTGCTTAGCGTGGCTCTCCTTCAGGGACTCAATCTCGGCGATGCGGGTATCCCGGTCAGCAGCCGCGGTGTTCTTGGAAGACTCAAGCTCCTCCGCATGGCTCGCGCGGAGGGCATCGAGGTTCTTCTGGTGCTCGGCCTGCTTCTCCTCCAAAGCAGCGACAGCAGCAGCGTGGTCAGCCTTGGCGGCCTCGAGGGCCTTGGCGTAGCCCTCGGCAGCCTCTGAAGTTGAGGTCTTGAGCTCATTGTGTTGGTCTTCAAGCTCCTTATGCTGGCCCTCAAGCTCCTCAAACTTGCGCTTGAAGAAGGCGTCTCCTCGGAGAGATTCAATCTCCTGCTCGTAATCCTGGGAAATGCTCTTCATTCGCTCTTCCTGCATCTCCTTGACCTTGACTATCTCCTCCTCCTTCTCGGCAAGAGCCTTCTGGGCTTCCTCGGCCTGAGCCTTAGCAGCAGCAACCTCCTCCTGGGCCTTGGTAAGATCCTGCTTGGCGGTCTCAAGTTCAGTCTCCTTCTCAGCAAGGCTGCTCTGGAGCTTGCTGATCTCGCCGTTAAGAGATTCGACCTCGGCCTTGGCCGTCTCAGCAGTTGTCTCGGCAAGCGCGAGGGCTACCTTGGTGTCAGCAACCTGGGCCTCAAGGGCGGCAATCTTGGCCGTGTGGGCCTCCTGCTCAGACTTGAGCTTGTCATCACTGGCCGACTCAAGGGCAGACTGAGAGGCGGTCAGTTCGTCAATCTTCTTCTGCAGCTCGGCGGTGGCGGCCTCGTGGCTAGCCTTGAGATCCGCCAGGGCAGTCTCGTGGGACGAAACATCGGCCTGATCCTTGTCGTGCTCCTCCTTGTGCTTAATCTCCAAGGCCTCAATTGCAGACGTCTTCTGAGCCTCAAGAGAGGACTTGAGCTCTTCAATCTGGGAAGCGTGCTCGTCAATGGCCTTCTGGAGTTCTTCCTTGCTAGATGCGAGCTTCTTTTCACTCTCAGCCTGAGCGGTCTCAAGCTGCTTCTTCAATGACTCAAGCTCGCTCTCAGTAGTCTCTTTAGCAGCTACTGCAGCGTCAAGCTCTGTCTGGAGCTTCTCGAGCTCGGCTTGCGCAGTCTCGAGCTTCTCGTTCGCCTCCGACACCTGTCCTGTCAGGGCAGCAACAGCCGACTCATGCTCAGCCTTGATAGCAGCAAGGTCCTCGCCAATGGTATGGGAACCCGTATCGTCACCAGCCGCCTTGTGGACCTGCTCAGTGAGTTCGGCAAGTTTCTCCTCCGAGGTCTTGACCTCGGCCTTCAAGGCTTCAATCTCAGTCTCGCTCTCGGCCAGCTTCGCCTTAAGCGCCTCAATCTCCTTGTGAGCCTCTGAAGAAGCGGAAGTAGGTCGAGTCGCGGTGCGAGAAGCAGTCAAAGGTCCGGAAGTAGAGAGGCGCTTTCGGGCATCACTAGTTGGGGTGGCACTCGCTGTTCGAGTGGCAGTAGTTCGTGTCGCCGTAGGGGGATGGGTGGTCGAGGTTCGGGTGCTCGTCGCGGTCCGCGGCGTCGTGGTCGTCGTGGTTCCGGGTCTTCGTGTCGCAGTAGCTGAGCCAGTAGCGGAGCTAAGAGTCCTCCTCTCGGCCGCCTTGCCAGGACTGGACATGATGGAACTCGTCCTGCGAGCCGAAGCGCTCGAGGTGGTCGACTTCTTGTCGTCTTCGCTCGCGCTCATGCTGAGCCTGCTCTTGTGGCTCGAGGTCGAGGTCGACGAGGTCGCGGTCCTGCGGACAGTAGAGGTGGGAGGTCGAGTCGGGGGCTTGCTCAGACCAGCAGCAGTGCGGGTGCTGGCCGCGGTGGGCTTGGTAGCCGTTGACGTTGAGCCTGGGCGGCGAGTAGCGCTTGTGGCCGAAGCAGCCCCAGGTCGCTTCACAACTGGCTTCTTGTCTCCATTCTCCTTAGCCGGCGTCTCAGGCGAGGCAGGAGTCGCTGCGTGTGGGCTCTCGGGCTCGGCGACGTGGGCCTCGGTAGGAGAAGTGACAGCCTCCTCGGGCTGGACGATGTCGAAGCTCTCGGTCTCGGACATGGTTTGCAGGAGGAATGTGTATAAGGAGAGTTATTCTGCAAGATGGAAGAGTCAGCAAAGACAATGGCTAAGGAGGGTAGATATGGAGTTTGGGAGATGGAGGTAGACGTTGCAAATGAGCTCGTAGCTACCTCTGCCAGCCGAAAAGGTCGAACCACGCAGCTCGACCGTTCAGCCAGGGTGATCAGGAAATAGCAGGGAAACTGGAAGCACGAGCTATGGAGCCCGACGTCAAGGATACGAGAGGGAATAGGATTGATTAATCTCACTGACCTCTTTGTTCGGTCCCCTTTTTGCCTATCGAGCAAAAACCACGCTCTCTCTCGCCAGCGCAAACCGCGAAAAGACAGAATACCCGCACGGGCAGGAAAGAAGAAGCGGGATAGAGGGGCAATGGCAGCGGAGCAGGCAAGCAAGGCAATAACAGCTTCTCTATCGACAGGATCTGCTGGCTTCCAAAGGAGGGAGAAGGGAGTGGAAGTGGAAGGGGAGGAAAAGCTGTCCTGTCCCGTCTTGATGGGCTCAGGATATTAGACCGGGGTACGTACCTTACGACCCTGAGCTGTTCCATGGGGGCCCCGGGCTGGCGCCCAGCTCTACGGACGTCCATTTCCACGACCGACTGGTGGAAGTGGGGGCTGTAGCTTGGCGGCGCACCGGCCACTGACACCTGGCCCAAGGCCTGAATGGATGTCAATGAGCCCCTGTGAAGAGCGGTTGGTAGCGAGCGCTACGGCTGGCGTCCAGGGGCGGGGCGGTAGGTCTCCAGGGGTCCTAGCCCGTGGACCGCGGACGGCGGGTGGCTGTCTGGTTCCTGGCCCAGAGTCATCGAGATAACGTCGTTGAGTGGAGAGGCAGCGGACGCGTCTCGGCCAGTCTCTGTCACAAAGACACGACGACAAATAAATGTTGCAATTTGTCAAGAGTTTGGCACTGGATCTACATCAACAATTGTTTCAGATAACAACCCACCCGCGCTTCCACCGGCAAAGAGGCCGTTTCTCCCACCCGTAACGAATGGATGTCTGGCCCTGCATGCGAACGCCGCCATATGCAATGCAATGCGAGCCACCGCCGTCTTTTCCCTAAACCCAATGGGCCTTTATCCACCAAGAGTCGCTCCCAAAGCTTTGCCATCTGTGCTTATAGATCTTTTGTCTCCAGGGCATGACCGTTTCAGACAAACTCTAGCGCGCACAAAGTAATCAAAGGGCGGGGTTCAACGGGCTGATGGATGGAT
>SSHR01001514.1:0-44821 GCA_006518225.1 Fusarium neocosmosporiellum | reverse complement strand
CCCCCCCCCCCTCTCGAGCGTCACTCGGTCCCCTGCGTCTGCACCTCTTCAATCCAGCCCAGTCCAGCCTGGGTAGGCATAGGCGTGCCCCTGGCCGCCGCCTCACCACGACGCACACACGCCGAGGCTGTGAGCCGCGATAATGCGAGATGCGATATCTCCTCTTGTCTCTTTTGAAATCGCATGGTTCTGAAAGACGTCGATTCTCACGACCCTGGTCTTGTTCCGCCCATCTCGTCGGGATCAGAGTAGGATAGAGTAGAAGCCCAACGTCCTCCTCCTCGCTTGTCCCCTTCGGCCTTCCTCTTCCAGCCTCGAATACCCCGTCAACAGGATCGCAAGCAAGGTCTTGCGCCCCTGGAATCTCCAGGGGGGAGGCCGGCAATGGCCAGGAACCTGAACAGCCGTTGTCCTCGCCCGAGCACTCGGGATCTGGGGAGTTCTGGGCGAAGGAAGGCCGGCCGGTCAACTTCGGGCCTGGGCTATCAGTATTTCGGCTCGTCCCGTCTCTCAATTCGCAAGCTCTGCCTCTTTGAGGTTCGGCACGGTGCCTCTTTGGGGCCTGACCATCCGGTGACAGCATCCTTTGCCGAAAGTCTGTCGGCTATTCTTGGGAATGGGGAACTGGGACCGTTCAACGTCCCGGTTGATTACTTACTTCTCCTCCCTGGCCCTACACTCTATGCGAAGAAGAATTGTAACTGTGAGTGATCATGCTCCCTCGCTTGGCCATGCTCGATCATGGATGCTCGGCGCTACCTCACATCGATCGAGAGCGAGCGCCCTCCATCACAAGGCCGTGATATCCCAGCACGCATTCCTCTTGAGGGAACCTGAACCGCGGATCCAACCATGCTCACAGTGGGACCCTCCATCTTTCCTCCTTCAACCTCTGCCGGATGAGTTCCTGATTGATGCTCGCAGAGTCAGGTCAGGTCAGGGCAGGCGAGAATTCCGCCGTGGGACTGGAGCATGGGGACTGCGTGCCTTGCTCCTCGCTCGTGCTCGTACAGGTACAGGACAGACGAAGACGCACGACGCTCAACGACATGCAGGTCCTTCACTCAACATTGCCGGGATTGCTTGGGCCAAGCGGACAGATTTGGAGCAGAGAGTCGTCGAAGTCGGCGCTTACCTGCCATGCCGTTTGCGTCATGGATCGCATCAACGGCGCAGAAAAGTTTCTCGTCGCCTGCGTGCAGCCCCTGAGACGGGCTTCTCCTTGGGCCTGAGGGCGACCTCTTCAGCTGCCAGCCCCCTTTACTCGCTGGGCTGACCTTGCTGCGGGACTTGAAGACGAGCTCTGCGATAGTTCGCGGCTCTTGGACTGAAGCTGGCGGACGGAAACGTCTTGATCGAGGGACACGTATAAGCAGAGACGGGGCAAGAGAGGTTGGGAATATCCATCGTCTCCTCTGCTCGGGCCCGTGCTGTGCGTGACACTGAAGTCCAGCCCAGCAAGGGCACTCGGACCCGAGAGAGGGCTTTCCCCTCCGATTTCTCTTCTCTACGTGATGGGTGTGAATGGACTGATTCTCGTCATGGCTCAAGAGTCGGGGCCTCAAGGGGGCATGTGCGTCCCCATGCGGCAAAGACCCTGGGGCTAGCAGGAGCTGAAGCTGGAGGAGGCGGGAATGTGTCAAACCGGGTTCTGGTCTAGAAGAAAAGAGGGGAAACTTCAAGCCGGAGAAAAATTCTACGGTCGTTTTTCGAAGTCCTGGGGTATATCGCGTGGCACGGTAAGGGGCGGCTGCGATGCGGATGTAACGGGTTCGTCTGGTGTAGCAGAAAGGGCAAGCAAGCGGAGAAGATCGGAAGAGGCTCAGGCAATCTGTGGTGTGACTCTCTGCTAGGCGTCGGGATTTTGAGGGTTCGAGGAGGGGGGGTGTTAAGAGTCAAAGGGTCTATAGGTGAATCTGGATCCCAGGGGTTGCTTACTCTCGGCTGGAGAAGGAAAAAGCTGGGGTTATTTTTTTTTTTACTGACGTGGTTGAT
Source organism: Fusarium neocosmosporiellum (assembly GCA_006518225.1). Classification (NCBI taxonomy): domain Eukaryota; kingdom Fungi; phylum Ascomycota; class Sordariomycetes; order Hypocreales; family Nectriaceae; genus Fusarium; species Fusarium neocosmosporiellum. Next base: position 42,826 of record SSHR01001514.1, on the reverse strand, counting down.
GATGTGTAATGCGTTGTCTGTAAGTGCTTGGTCATGATGGTGATGGGGCTGGATGAGGGCTTTGACAGAGTAAGCCACGGTGAGTTATTGGGTGGATATGAGGTCTTGAGGGTTATAGAATATGTTGGTGAATGTCTGATATTATCGAGAAGGGCCAATGGCAAAAAACAACCGAGTTTTGGCTGGTTTTTATTTCATTGATATCATGAGTTGTTGTTGTCATGATCGTTTGTGGGGTGGGGCTATAGGGTAGTTTGCTCGAGTTCGGATTGGAATAGCATCAGAACTGACACTCAATCACTAGGAAAGGAGATGGATGGTGGTTTGGTTTTTAATTATGTATAATGTTTATTTGGGTATACATGTCTATGGTGTGTGTTGTTTCTTGTTCGTTGAAGCTGCTGTTGAGGATATCAGCCTCTGGCTGACGTTTACACCTGGTCTGACAAGCTGTTCTTCACCTACCGTGTAACCAACATGACGATGCAAACGCGCAAGATGAAATGCCGAAAAGAGAAAATAGAAATACCGAAGGTATCACCAATATCTAAACCACGCTCGACAGGCTCTATACCTTTCCGAAAGAACAACTCTCCTCCCCTGACTCGAGATATCTTCAACCATCTTCACTACACAACCCACATATCCATCCACCAAAACCAAACCCGAGAAACAGGACAAGAACACAGACAAACAAAACCATGTGCACCCTCATCTACCGCAAGTACGACTGCACAAAGTGCCAGCGCCGCGTCCGCGACGACAAGTGGATCGAAGAGTGCGAGCGCGTCAGGGCCGGCCGCAAGGGCACATGCGAGGCCCAGTTTGAGCATGAGACGAGCTACGTCCCCGCCGACGAGTGCGTCGTCTGCGAGATGAAGAGGAGGAAGAGGGAGGAGGAGGAGGAGAGGAGGGCCGAGAGGGAGGCCATGGAGCAGTCGGGGTGCAGTACGAGCTGAAGAGTGTAGGCTGCTTGACGAATGATGATGAGAATGTAGTGGCTTATGAGCGTTGTAATCGCCCCGAGAATGTATAGTTCTCCTTCTCGTCTATATCTAATGAAGCGACATTTCAGTTGACCAAACCCATGCCATATTGTACAGACCTCCCAACGCCATCCCATGGACACCATGTCGTTAAACCCACCGCGGCAAGTAATACTTGACATTCTCATACACCAAAAACGTCACCCACGTCGCAGGCATAACCCTCACGATCCCGGGCATCAACCCGCGATAGAACCCCCTCAGCCCATCCTCCCTCCAGATCCTCACCACGACGCCCCTGATGCCCCGTCCGAACCTCTCGTCGGCCTCGTAGTTCTGCAGACGGCTCCGGAGCACCTGGTAGGGGTACGTCACGGCGCCGGCGACGAGCTTTGCCGCGCTCGACAGGGCGACCGTCGCCTCGGTCGTCATGGGGTGGTCCTTGGGGATGCCGTGCTTCTCCCGCCGCCGCGCGTAGTACCACCGCTTTGCCGGCTCGTACACGGCGAACTGCACCGCCCCGTGCGACACCCCTATTAGCGAGACGCCTAGTCCGCGGTACAGGCCTCGGATGCCCTCGGTGCTGAGGATGGAGCGTGCGCCGGAGATCATGGAAGGGTATGCGCCATGTGCGCCGCGGTCAGAGGACACCATGCGTGTCTTGAGGACCCAGACGGGGTTCGTCAGGGCCGACGTCGATGCGCCGGCCAAGGCGCTCGCGACAAAGTAGTCGGCCGCCGAGGGGTGACCGCCGGGTCGGCCATGCCAGGCGGCGATGGCGCGCTCGAAGCGTGACTTGAAGAAGAAGAAGGAGGCCCAGCTGGAAGCATTCCCGACGAGGTTGGGCGTCAGACCGCGGTAGAGAGAGGCGAGGGGCCTTGGGTTAGACGTCAAGGAGCGGAGGAGCGAGACTGTCGTAGGGCGAATGGCAGAAGGCGCAGAGCTGCGGTAGACTGAAGAGGGGGTTTGTTAGCTATGGATATTCATGTATATACAAGGAAAGGGGCCATACTTTGCATGCGAGTCTTGACAATGTCGAGAGGATGCACTACCAAGGTTGCGACTGTGCCGGCACTGAGGCCGGCGATGGACTCGATGGCGGCGGGGGAGAGACCCGCATGGTTGAGGTCGGGCATATAGTAGGGGACAGTTTAATCTACAAGATACTGTCACATCTTATGAACAAGGTCAAGAGAGAGAGCGTTGTTGTTGAAGATTGCAAGTTTTTGATACTAAAGGTGGTTGACATAATCGTTTTTTTCTGCGGTCCGGAGCGGAGCTATCACGGAAGCTATGCCGAACATCGACGTCACAAGCGCCTTGTTTCGGCTTCATGAACCAAGACGCCGATTTACAAGAGGCCTTGGATGTAAAGAATTAAGAGTGGTTTTTCTTTCCTTCTTCTCGTCCTGGACCTCTAGGGTCCTTCTCTCAGCATGATACATGGATTTCGTTTCGTACAATCAGCCCCTCTTCCCCCAAGCATGCGTCGGATTTCCCGGCCATCGATTATACACGACATAACCCCAACGCCCGCGAATGCTGGTGGTTTGCTGCTTCAGATCCTCCCCTCTTTTAGGAAAAAAAAAAAGATAATGTACATTGTAAGGTTTGTTTATGGTGTTTGCTCTGCGCTTAGGAGAGAGGGGAGAGGAGGCTGGTTGGGACATGTTAGTGGGATGTTCAGATGTCAAGGGCTCGTGGGGGTTTGGGCATACCGGATGACCGAAGGTCGAGGCTCGCTGCGGGTGTAGCCTGTCGAGAGGAGTTAGTTTTTGTCGTCGAGATGGATACCGTTCGTTATTCGAGCGTCTTCGTACCGAGGTAGAGGATCAGAGGAAGGTAGCCACTGGAGGACAAGTTAGTCATATTGAACATTACAGCTGACACTATAAGCATTAACATACTAGTGAATGGCGACGCGAGAAACGTCAATGAGCTTGGCAATGCGCTCCTGATAACTCCATTAGCGATCCATCCATAACCATACTCTCGAGCTATCGCATACCTTGGACTCTTCAGAGAGGGCAAACATCTTGAAAACGGACTCTGGTTGAAACAAAGAGTAGAAACCTGAAGAAAGCGGGCGACGAGACAAATCTTCAATGGGCACGGGAAATCGTTAAAACGCTCGAGGCTGATGATCGCAAAAGCGGGCGTTGGTTGACGTCTCGTCTCCCCAAAAATTTCGGCCGGGACCTGGAAAAAAGTTCCACCTCCGAACTCGCGGGCGTGCGGGTTAACTTCGGCAAGCCACATTTTGAAACCTTGTCTTGATGTGGCTTGTGCGCTTGTGGCTGGTGACAAGGCTGACCCAACCTCTGGCCAAAATTTCCCCAGAGGAAAGCTGCCCCAGGATTAAAGGTGACACCAAGCTTCACCACCATCACCAAAAACTCTGGAATTCTTGGCTTTTGCGCTCTTTTATCCAGGGATTTTACGAATCGCGAAGGAGTAAGCTCCTCGTTAAAAACCGTCATCATGGCGCAAAATAGGCATTGGTAAGTCCCCCAGTCGCAAGGCTTCACACTTCTCAAAAGCTAACACGCGCGCTCCAGGGAGCAGGACAAGGAGGCGACCGTCTACATCGGCAACATCGACGAGCGCGCGACGTCGGCCATGGTGTACGAGATCATGCTCCAGATGGGACCCATCCACAACATCCACATGCCGCGCGACCGCGTCACCCAGACGCACCAGGGCTTCGGCTTCGTCGAGTTCCGCACGCCCACCGACGCAGAGTACGCGGCCAACGTCATGAACGGCGTCAAGCTCTACGGCAAGTCGCTGCGCGTCAACAAGGCCAGCGCCGACAAGCAGCGCGCCGCCGAGGTCGGCGCCGAGCTCTTTGTCGGAAACCTGGATCCCATGGTGGACGAGAAGATCCTCTACGACACGTTTAGCCGCTTCGGCCCGCTGCTGAGCTTGCCCAAGGTCGCGAGGGAGGAGTCGGGTGCTAGCAAGGGCTTTGGTTTTGTCAGCTTTGCCGACTTTGAGAGCAGTGACGCTGCTATATCCAACCTGCACGGCCAGTATATCCTGAGCAAGGAGGTGTCGGTGCAGTACGCCTTCAAGAAGGACGGAAAGGGAGAGAGACACGGTGACGAGGCCGAGCGAGAGCTGGCCGCCCAGGCCAAGAAGCGCAACATTGTCCCCGAAGCGCAGCCCGTTCCTCAAGCGTTCCTTCAACCACCGCCCGCCGCAGCTCCCGCGCCTCCGGCCGGCTTCGATCCGACTTCCATGGGTAGGATGCCCATGGGTGCTCCTCCACAAGGCATGCCCGGTGGCTTCGCTCCTCCGCCCCGTGGTCCATCACCGTATAACGCCGGTGCTGCTCCGCCCCCTGGAGCTCCTCCTCGCGGCTCGGGCCCCCTACCCCCGGCGCCGTCTGGCCTACCTGCCCGGCCGCCTCAATCACAAGCCGGATTCACCAACCCGGCCGACTTCCACCCCGGCAGCTTCCGACCTCCCTCAGGATCTCCCGCACCCCAAGGATACCCAGCCGCTCCTCCGCCCGGTTTCCAACCTCCTCCACAAGGTGCTCCTGGCGCTCCGGGTGCTCCTCCTCCAGGCTTCATGCCTCCCCCTGGCTTCCAGCCGCCTCCTGGATTCCGTCGGTGAACACACTCCTCTCCACAAACATCACAAGGACTCTCTGTTTTGCATAATATTCTCTCATCTGAGCTTCAAAGACTCGACCGAGTCGTAGACTCCATTGACCAGACCGTTGTTACGGTCAAACAACGACCTCGCGTCGTATATCTAATTACCCCTTAAACCACCAAAGGAAGAGACCATGGACGTACATGGTCAGGTATCGTACAGACCTCCTTAAAAAAACCCCCTCCCCCGAATTGGTATACAAATCATCAAAATGAATTCCTTCCTCTCCTAAAAAAATGCGGCCAAATACCATGCTCCAACGCCGGGTTTTGAACCTCCTCTTCTTACCCTCTTCCTCCCTATTCAGCAACGCCCTGAAAATGCCTGCCCTGCCTCCATCGTCGCCTTTTCCCATTCCCGAGCCGCTTCCTCTCGCTGGCCCTGAACCTCGTACGACTGCGCGAGCATGCCGTCCGCGACACTCTGCCATAGGACGTTGCCACTGCGATGCGCCTGCTTGGCCGCCGCCAGCGCACTCTTCAGTGCCTGTTCGCCGATGACGTTCTCAAACAGCCGGTTTCGCATGATGGCAAGCGTCACGGCGGCGCCTAGCACATTGTTAGTGGACCTGGACCCGCCCATGGCGGCTTGGATGTGTTGTTTCTGTTGGTTGAGCTGCTGTGGAGGATCCGTGGTGATGGCAGCCATGACGTTGTGCCACGCCGTGCGCAGATCAACGTTGTGATGGCTCGAGCAAAGGGGCTGCAGCTGCTCCATCAAGTCAAGGGTCTCTTGATCATCCCGCTGTGAGGGGTGCTGCATAATCCACAGCCTGTTGAGCCCGGCAAGCATGGCCAGTTCTCGATGCGCCGCCTTGACGCCGGTCCCGCGCTGGGCAATGTCGAACGAAGGGGCTCGGAAGATGTCGAGGGCGGTCTGGAGGTCCCCTGTGCCCTGGTGATAGACGCCGGATAGATAGATGGCTAGTAGCCTAAGGATGCCCTGCGTTGATGGCGTAATCAAGGTCTCGAGCTTGACGATGAACTGCTTCACCTTGTCCCATTGACAGTGACTAGCTGTGTAGAGGCCAAGCAAGATGTTCAGATATGCCTGAGCCTCCATGCGCCACTCGCGTTGTTGAATGGCCTCTTGTAGTGAAACAGAAGGGCCGTAGCGAATTCCGGCAGTGGTGTTATCCCCTATCGAGGTTAGTGACAACTCGTTGCTCTCTCAGCGTGAATGTTACCTACATGAATCAAGAATCTTCAAGCCCTCTCGCCAGAAATCAGAGGCGGGTCGACGGACGTGTTGGGATTGAGATGTCTTGTGCAAGTTCGCCAAACCGCTAAAGGTGAAACTAGCTCCTAGTTAGTCATGAGCAAGCAATACTGTCCAAGGATCAACTTACACAAGAGAAGTCAGCTCAATCTTGGTCATAAACGACATGACCAAGTAGTCCACAGGTCCAGCATTTCCATCTCCGTGACGGATAATGGCGGCTGTATCGCTGCTGATGGTGTGCGCCGTCGAGGGCTGCTTCTTGACGGGGACGAGAAAGTCCGACTTTACGTTATGCCAGTCGCCACACTCGTCCAGTCGATTCTGTACCGCCCGCATCTTCTGGGTCGTCACCTCTGGGCTCTGATGGTTGATGCTCGAGGCGAGGTCGAGGAGCAGCATGAGCATGTCGAGCTGCACAATGTGAACCGACGGGTCGAACTGGAACTTGGCCGCCTGGGCGATGCACTGTTGCACCTTTTCGATGTTGCCGTCTTTGGACGCCTTGAGGAGGGTGAGCCCTTCGAGGAGCGAAGCAAAGGCACAGATGGCATTGTCACCGCGCGAGTTGGCTAGGACTTGGATGGAGCGGATGTTTTCGAGGGCGCTGGCATCAGCGGTCTGGCCGACTTCCATGTAGAACGAAGCCTTCAGCAGTCTGAAGGCATACGCCCAGTGCACGTGTTTGTATCTGAAGAACTATTTAGTACCAAAGATCTGAGAAGTGGGTGTTCGTCTGAGACAACTAACGTCTCACAGTCCGCGATATGGCGGTCGACGGCAGTTAGGGCAGCCTTGTGGGTTCGCTGGAACAATAGCTTCAACTGGATATACTGCATACAATACTTGAGATCGGCCATGCGGTGCTGTCACATCGGTTAGTTGTGTCGAGTTGGGACGTTGAGGTTACACTCACCTTGTCACACAGTGAGATACCCTTGGCAAGCGCTGTCTCAGCCTCCATCAAATTCTCCGTCTCCTCTAATAGCACAGCGGCGTACCGTAGCCGCATCCTCGCCTCTTGACGGGGGGATAGCCGGCCGCCCTGTAATGATGCCTCCAAACATGCCAGGCCCGTGGATATCAGTTTCTGGTACTCCTCTACGTGGGTATCATTCAGAGACATGGCGACATCGTGGACGGAAGCGCGGGCCTTGTCGAAGCACTCCTCGGCCACCGCCACCATGATATGGACAGTTTCCGGCGGCCGAGCCTTTGGTGTGGTGGCCGGCGACTTCTTGGTGAGGCTCGGAGAGCGCGCAGTCAGAGCCGGGGAGTTGGTGACGGATGAAAGAGGCGTGGGTTTTATTCGAGGTGTGGCAGCACCGGGCCTTTGTTGGTGTGTTTGAGGTTGTGGTTGAGGCGGAGGGAGATGTTGAGATTGTGGGCTTCCCAGCATCACCTCCATGGGCGTCACAGTGATAGTGTCCTGTTGCAGTGGCTGAGCTTGGGGGGGTTCGTGTCTTGAAGAGCTCTGCAGGTTTCCCATCGTGACTGGAGGGAGAGGTGGAGGTAGTTGTTGGATATCCTGCAAATTCACATAGTGCATCTGCTGTGGTTCAGGTTGGAGAGGCTGGTGATGCTGTACAGGCTCAGGAGCAGGCTCAGGAGCAGGCTCAGGAGCCACGTCTTGGATAGGTCGCTGGGCAGCTTGTTGGGGTGGTGGCTGTTGAACGGGTTGTTGCCGCTGTTGCTGAATTTGTGGCTGAGATTGCTTTTGAACAGGTTGCGGCGACGGCTGGGAGACGGGCATCTGAGCCTGCTGCTGGACATGGGTCTGTCGTTGTTGTTGGTGTTGATATTGCTGGCGCTGTTGCTGTTGCAGATGTTGTTGCTGCTGCTGCTGCTGCTGCTGCTGCGAGTACTGCTGGGCCTGCTGCTGGGGCTGCGGCAATCGATATCCTTGGCTCTGGGGAATCGATGGTGTCCTCTGTCGCGGTGAAGGAACCTGGCTCTGCGGCTGGAAGCGCTGTTGCTGCTGCGGCGAAGCGACAGGCCGCTGATACATCTGCTGATGATGCGGCTGCTGAAATTGTTGCTGAAACATCATGCCTTGACCCCCGGGCGACTGCTGTTGTTGCTGCTGCCACACATTGGGCGGAGGAACATACTGCGCGGCAGCTGCTTGCATCTGATGCCCTCCAAACGCCTGGTTGTTGGTCTCATATCCCTGATACGCCGCCGTCGGCATCCCCCCAAACTGCGCCATCTGCTGTTGGGCCTGTGTCGGCATGTATGACTGCTGCCCCTGCTGCTGTTGTTGAGGCATTGAATAGAACTGCTGTTGCTGTTGCTGGGGACTCGAAAACTGTTGATATCCGCCGCCGCCGCCGCCGCCGCCGACGTATGAAGATGAATTCATGCCTGGCGTCGGCAGCGGCTGCTGCTGGCCCTGCTGGCCCTGACCGTGATAGGGCCTGTAGCTCATGGCCTCTCGCTCTCCGTGATGCAGAGTCGTCCTCGTCTCTCAGCATCCGATATATGTCTCGTCGTCGCGGGGCGCAGGCCGGCGCGATTCTGCTTCATGGCATGGCGCCCTCTCGCTCCTGCTTCCTCTCTACTCCTTCGGGCTCCCGCGCCCGGTTTCTCGTGCGTGCGTGCGTCGCCTCGATTCGTCGGACCGTTTCGACTTGCGATTCGCGACTCGATTTCGTTCGATCTCTTGGTCTCGTGTCTCGTCGACTTTGAATGTGGTTGGTTTTTGGGCGTGAAGGACGGGAAACACGAGTGCGACGGGTTGGATCCCGTCGTGTCGCGGGACATTCTGATTGGTCGGATCTCAATGGCAGCTGGGGAGACTATTTTAGACTATGCATAGGTACGGACTTGAGTTGTGACCTCAGTCCCAACATCAGGGGTCCCTTTCTCTGCATCTCAACAAAGGCAAATGTAAACTTCCATTCTTTCATCACAAGTTCGCGTTTAAATCGCGTTGTATAGGTACTCAAACATTGGCTGAAAGATACGTTGTTATTATGCCGTCAAACATGTTACTTTTCATCAAGAACCCCCAAATGCAAGCAAAACCAACAAGATCAAGGCCCATGCTCGTTTCTATACTATCTCGAAAATCTTCAAGATATTCGATAACGTCCTCAGCGCCAGGGCATGCAACATCCCCATCGGGTATTAGAATAAAACACAAGAAATGAAACGCGCAAACTCCACCAATGTCTTGCTCATCCATCATAAGCATGTTTCCATCCAGAGCGCGCTCAACCCATGCAGACCCATTCAGCGAATACACACCACCGTGCTGTGCGATCCGCCAGCACGAGGCCCCTCCATACACCCTTCTCTGAACACTTGATGATTGTCTCCCAGGTGCCGCCGTCGCTAGCGGTCTCGCTGCCTGAGAGACTTCTGCTTCCAACATGAATACCCTTGCGATCCTCCTTTCTCATAAGGCGCAGGATCTTTCCTCCGGGCGTCTGAATCGCGAGCTTAGCAGGCTTCTTCCCAGCCACAGTTCCCGTAGCTGAGCTTGGGGTCGAGCCACTAGCACTCGAGGCGTTGATGCTCAGCGCGGAACCAGGTCGGGCAAATGGGACGGGGCTTGTGCCTCCTGGGTTTGACGATGGCGTCAGGGCAGATCCATTCGATAGCGAGCTTGGATGTTGTCTGATGGCAAAGACAAACGTGTTGTTCAGCGCCAGTCGCTGACATTGTGGCTGAACCACGTAGATGTCGTGTCGCTGCGCATGGGGAGTAGGATGCCTCGTGACAAACTCGTAAGGCGGGTTTTCACCCGTGTGAACAATGGGCAACGCAAACGCCATCGGGTGTGGGATGTCCTTGATGCTGTGCATCAATCCTCGCTTGCCCGCGTAGATCTTAAGAGTGCCCTGTCCCTCGTCTCCCGGTAGGAGGGCCTTGATGGTATAACGCTTGATTCCGTTGAACCACTCTGCCTGAGCCAGTGCCCTCTTCTTGACTATGTCACCGCTCTCAAACACATCTCCGTCAGAGTCTCGGGAGTAGCCTCGCACCTCCACCTCAGCTGCGACTTCAACATCAGATGGAACATTGAACTTGATGTGCACCATTTCCAAGTCCTCGATCCGAGTCAGAGCTGTGTTATAGTCGACCATTTCGATTTCGTTGCGGAAGAAGGGCGCGCAGGCGCATGGCAAGTTCAGAAGTGTCTCATGCGCAACCGGGGGTACAATGTGCTGCTGGCTGTGATGCTCGGGAATGTGAGTCCAGCAGATCTCTAGTGGCCTCGTGAGGAACCACCAAGAGTCGGCCGAGCTGTTACTAGCGCTCGAGTACAGACCTCGCCGAGGATATGAAGGACTGGCGAGGCAGCTATCGATCATGCGCCATTCGTTGTCCACCATAACAGCGTTCCACCAATGGTTGGGTCGAGGCATAATGTTAATCTCAGACACCTCTCCAGGAGTCTTGAGATAGCCTCGCACGACCTCACAGTGAATGCCAACGGCAGAACACATTTCCATAACCAAAACAGCATACTCCTCAGCACACCCTCTCTTGGCTTGGATCACCCGTCGTGTATCGATTTCTCCTTCGAAATCTTCCTCCCAGCAGATCCTCTCAGATACCCATGTGAAGATGGCTCGAAGGCGCTGTACGTCGCTTCGATACGGGCGGCAGACATAAGTGGTAGCCAGCTGAATAGCTGTTATGGCGGGAGGGAGGCCGCTGATGAAGCGCGAGTTCTTGTCCACCTGAGCGAGGTTGATGGCCGCATAATTGATGGGTTCGGGGACATGCTCTCCATCTACGCCTTCGTCTCCCTCGACACTCTCGTAGAGCTCATCGACAGGATTCAGAGCTGGGTGGTCCATCATTTGGCATCGTTCTCGACGCTCAGTCAACTCTATTGTGCTGAGCGAGTTCGAACGGTTCACATCACGACGGACCTGGACCCAATCGACACCACCAGACAAGCCCATTTCAGTTGCAATGTCTCTGCTAGAGGGCGTGCTGCCCAAACCACCCATGGGAGAGGATCCCGGTGGCATCGAACGGGCAAAGGGTGATGGCTTAGGAGAGTCGATGCCCATTCCACCTGACACAAGTCCACCTCGGCTGCTGGCGACACCGGTCTTTGCAGTATCCAAAATCTTGCGGAAGATATTCCTCTTGGGAGGTTTCGGCTGGACAAGTCCTCCAAGTCCCAACGAAGGATCGTCATGGAAGCCAACCTGGGTCTGCGGCCGCTGCAGTTGCTGAGCAGGGGCATTGCTGGCATGGCTGCTGTGGTAAGTGACTCCAGTAAAGGGCGAGTCGGGTCTATCATTGTCCGGCTCTCTCAATCCCAAAGCACTCTGAGCACGGTTCCCGGACCTAGCAAGACTTCCCGCACTGGTTGAGCTGAAGGCGCCTGCTGAAGTTCCACTCCACAGAGTTCTGGAGCTGCTCTGGGTCGAAGAACTGCTATTGCTCTGGTTTCCGGAGGAGGCGTTGGTCGAATTCGTCTTGGTCGTTAGGGTACGGGCAACGCCTCGGCCGATCTCATAAGCTGACTTGCGAGCTCTCAACTTTCGTGGTGGATCAGCAGACCGGCCCATCGAGGACTTGGGCCGCTCAAAAGGCACATTCTTAGGGGGCGGTGGAGGCGGGAGGTCGTCGATATCGTCCTCTACTCTCGAGTTTTGCCGGTGCAACTGTTGAAACTGCTTCTCCATGCGCTCGACGTAGCTGCTGAGTTTCTCATCGCGGGAGCCGCTCTGATAAGACACCTCCTGTGAAGATTCTCCGCTCCAAGTTTCATAACCTTCGTCTTGTTGCGCTATTCCCATTGATGTTCTAGGTCTGGCTCGTTCTTGAGTCTTCCTCCTAGGTCGCTGGGCTGAACCCATGTCGAATTGTTCCGGGGACCAGGGGTCGTGGTTTGGCTCTGGGGAGCCGCGATCTCCAGGCCTTCTGGAGTTGCCTTCAAGGACACCCAATTGCTCTATTACTCCATCCATAGCCTCTCTGAGGGGCGAGGGGGTCATCCCCCCTGCAGGTGATGGCGGAGCGGGAGACATGGCGCCAGGTGTGTACGCCCTGTAGGACCTGTCGTCAAAAGAATTGCGCGACCTATGGCTTAGGTTGGGAGGTGGTGGCCTGTAGGAATTATTCGAATTTTGCCTTGAGCCAGCAAAGTGGTTATATGAGGCATTGGATCCCTGGCGAGACATTTCAAGGGAAGTCCTCTGAAGATCCTTCGAACCAGCCCGCGTCATTTGCCTATGAGGAGGCGGCGCTGGAGGGGGAGGGGAGTTATCCCGTCCTTGACTTTGGTAGCTGGAAATTCGATGGAAGGATGGGACGGGTGATGGACCTCTGGAGCTACCGTAGCCATGGCTATGATGCATTGGAGGAGCAGGAGAGGGACCTCTTGCGCCATAGCCATGAGGAGGCGCAGGCGAAGGGCCTCTCGAGTGGTAGCCATGCATTGGAGCCGGGGATGGAGCTCGTGAGCCGTAGCCGTGTGATGGGGCAGGAGAGGGTGCTCTGGGGTCGTATCCACGAGGAGGCGCAGGAGATGGGCCTCGTGAATGATATCCGTGGGGAGGAGCAGGAGATGGAGCTCTTGGATCGTAGCCGCGGGGAGGAGCAGGGGATGGGGCCCTATGATCGTATCCATGAGGGGGGGTAGGCGATGGTCCTCGTGAATGGTAGCCTTGGGGAGGGACGGGCGATGGATCTTTCTCGACCTCGTGCGTGCTGTGTGCGAAGGAAGCGCCTGAATCTTGTCGTACTCGGGGTTTGGGAGTCTCTTTGAAGACCTCGGGTTGCTTCGCGCTGGTGTAGTGAGGAGCCTTGGCGTATGCCTCGAATGGCTTTCGAAACGTCCTCGACTTGGTGGGCGCGTTGCTTGGGGATGTGCTTGCTGGCGAAGGGACAGACTTGGTGGTTGGCCTGAATTCGGACGGAAGGACTTCGACAAAGTTGGATGGGAACGACCCGACGGTTCTTCGATCTCGGTATAATCTGCCCACCCACCATGAACCGTCACCAGCGTTCAAGCATTCTATCAGATCACCCTCGATGAATCCTAGATCGCGTTTCGACTGCGGCGTCATGTCAGCAGCAGATTGATCAAGAGTTAAATGGCGACAAACCTCTCCTCCCCAAGAGTAAACAGCTCGACACCAGCATGGAAACCGCGTCGGCAACGGTGGTGGAGCCGGTGGCATCGTGAAAGAATGAAGGACTAGAGATGAGGCCAAGAGCTAGACAGGATACAAGGCGCAAAGGCTTGTCTCGAAGGATCGAGACGCGTCAGAAGTGAAGCTTTACAGGGCGACAGACACAGGCATGTCAAACAAAGCTGGTCGAGACACAAACTGCTAAGACACCAAAAAAAATGAGTGGGAAACAATGAGCGTCGAGGTGGACAGGGTCTCGCGGTGACCGAGGACGGCGAGGAATTCGAAGCAGCTGCAAGCGTCGTCGCGAAGCGATGGGAGGAATGCAGCGACGAGACAATGGCCTTGTGATGAAGCGTCAGGTAGGATGAGAGACAGAAAATACAGAAGCGTCGGGTGGTGGGAAGAAATGATAGATGGGATGAGGCTTGAGGTCGCCTGTCAAAAAGTCGGTAGGCGGCCGAGGCGCTGGAGTCTTGGCCCTGAGCTCTGGCCTCACCGAGAAGTCTGGCCAGTGACAAAACAGAGGGGAGCAGTCGCCACGGCAACGGGCGAGATCTGCCAGTTTTCTGGGGTGGCTGGCCAGCGCTAGCGGTCGTCCCGCCCACGACAGCTGTGCTTTAACCCGCTAGAGCGCTAAAACATGCACTGAGACAGCCCGGCGGGCAGCCAACCGAGGGCTGGGCTGCCTGAGTACGCAATTGGAGCTGGTCTTGGCTGTGCCTGGGAGCTGGAGGTGAGGCTGCTGCAGGACCTGTCGGACCCCATCTCGACTCGGCCGGGGACCTTGCATGAATCATGGTGACCCGGACGCCTTCTCGCGGTGGATGACGGTGACTGGCAAGGGGATACGAGAGCTGACGAGCCGAGTGCGGAATGATGATGATACGGACGAGAATAATCTGTTGCACGAGATGCACGAAAATGATTTGCATTTTGGGAGTCACCTCTTGGTTACTTTTTGTGAGAAGTTATTTCTTTTCTTGGGGCAACGCAGAATGACGGCCGCCACGACAACTGGTGATGAGAGTATTATTTCTTTTGATCTGACGATTGATGGATCCGTTTCTCGGTGGTGTTCTCGTCCATTTCCCTTCTGAGACTTGCCTTCTTTATTAAGTACTCGTTGACATCAAAAGTCTCAATTGTTGGGTGCAGCAAGCGGTTGAAGGGGCAATTGAGTCTTGTCCAAGTCTTGTGGTCCAGGTTAGGGCCTACCTAGGTACCTAAGTCTTATTTGATAACGGATACCTCCATTGGGTACTTTCAGGTTGTTAAGCTTGACTGTTGATAACGGTGAAAGGGCATTGCGCATTAATCGATAGACACATTTGATGCGAGACAATTAAGTTATACATGGATCATTCGTAAATTGAAAGCAAAATTTGGTCGAGGTCATTGTTTGCCCACGTTCGGCCCATTGTCTGGACTCCAGTGGACGGACATTAGGCGCTCCATAGCGCTAGGCAATGTACCAGGGGATGCCCCCGCCCACTGGCCTGTAGCGAAACTGACTGGGGTCCGAGTTCCATTCTCTGAGCACAAGCGGCACAGGTCATGGGGCCTTGCCTCCATTCAACCCAGGGCCCTAGGGAGGACCGCCTTGGAGGTATGCGCCGACTGTATATAGACTCCACGACGCTGCATTCGCTCCAAAAGCCCTGGAACACTGCGTTGAACTTGAATTCGAGATATCAACTTGAACATTCAAATTTCATCAATTTTATCATTCGGAATCGCCTCGTCCTTTGCCAATCTCCCCGCCCCAGCTGTCCGCCCGTCGCTATCGAGCTGTCCCAATCGGGCTAATTGTAAACAAACCAGACCTGAGGGCCTTAGCTTCAGGCTTCCCGGGGACCCTGGCGCCGCTGTCCTTGACAACCGTCGCTACCTTGACATTAACATTGCGAGTGCCCGCCGACTTTAATAAACGAAGGATCCAGCTTTGCTGCACTCGTTCTGCGCCTCGACGATTCTCGATTCCTTCAAGACAAAGATCAATTCTCTCGCATCTTCCGGATTCAGCTTCATCCTCCCTCCTCCTCTTTCGACGTCGTCTCATCCGCTTGCACCCCTGCCCGTTTCTTAGCCGCGCCGAAACCGATAAAAACGTCTGGGCATTGCATGACGTCAATGCAAAATGGCCGACGAGGGCGTTGCTGAGCATTATCAGGTGCTTGAAGAGCTTGGTCGTGAGTCTTGAAGCGCCAGCTCTTTCTTTTGCATTTGCTAATAATTTGCCTCCAGGGGGAAGCTTCGGAGTCGTCTACAAGGGAATCGAGAAGGCGACAGGCGAGACTGTTGCCATCAAGCATGTAAGTCCTTGTCGTCCTTGGTTGCCGGGTCCACCAGTCAGACTAACAATCGCGACCTCCAGATTGACCTCGAATCCAACGACGATGATATCCAAGATATTCAAGCCGAGATCGCTGTGCTGAGTACTTGCGCTAGCTCCTACGTCACTCAATACAAAGGTTCCTTTCTTCGAGGCCACAAGCTATGGATTGTCATGGAGTATCTCGGCGGCGGATCCTGCCTGGATCTCGTATGTCTTCCCCAGCCTGCGACTAGGAAGCTCAGCTACTGACAAGGCGTAGTTGAAACCCGCCAACTTTAGTGAGACACACATTGCCATTGTCTGCCGTGAACTTCTCCTGGGTATCCAGTACCTGCACAATGAGGGCAAAATCCATCGAGACATCAAGGCCGCCAACGTCCTCCTGTCAGAGACCGGCAAAGTCAAGCTGGCCGACTTTGGCGTCGCCGCTCAGCTGACCAACATCAAGTCGCAGCGAAACACTTTTGTCGGAACGCCCTTCTGGATGGCCCCAGAAGTCATTCAACAAGATGGCTACAGCTTCAAGGCCGACATCTGGTCCCTCGGCATCACTGCAATGGAGATGGCCAATGGCGAGCCCCCTCTGTGCCATATTCACCCCATGAAGGTCCTCTTCCACATCCCAAAGAACCCGCCTCCTCGCCTGGAGGGCAACTTCAGTAAGGAGTTTAAAGATTTCATTGCGCAATGTCTCACCAAGGATTATGATCGTCGACCCACAGCCAGGGAGTTGCTGCGGCACCGGTTCATCCGCAACGCCGGAAAGGTCGAGGCCCTTCAGGAACTGATCGCCCGCCGCCAGATGTGGGAGGCCAACCAAAACAGACAGAAGCATCCCATCTACTACCAGGAAACTCTGCAGACCATGACCCCCAAGGACGAGCAACAGGAGTGGGTATTCGACACGGTCAAGTCGATCGCGCCGCCACCCAAGAAGCCCTCGGCCAAGCACCGAAAGCCTTCGTCCATCTTCTCTGCCGAAGAGGCGATGCGGAAATTGGATGTTAAGGATGGACCTCTGGGAGGAACTTCGCCCGCCCCGGCCACTGTTCGAAAGTCGACTGTCCGCCGGACACCATCCCTCGCTCAGAACACATCGATGCGGTCCAGTGGCTCACCTCGATCATCTCTCCTCCCCAAGAAACCACTCCAGCCGGACATGTCCTTTGGAAACTCGGGATCGACCATGCGTCTCTTCCGAAGAGTGCCCTCCGGCGGCTCGGACCATACCAGGCCCACCTCTCCAGATGATGTCTTTTGCGATGAGAACCTTCCGCCCGCCATGGCGGCTCCTGTTGAGCCGTACGGCAAGGAGGCTGTTCTCGGACGTCGACTATACACCAAGGCTGTAGAGCCCTCACTCGCCGAGCTGCATGCTCAAACTTCTGCGATGCAAAAGCGAGAAGCGCTGGCGAAGCTGTCGGATGCCTTTGCAGCCCTGGACGCCGTTGACCCCGAGGGAGCCTACCATCTCATGAGCAGCATGATGTCGTCCATGTCCCAGGATAACAAACTCAGCGCTGCCTTCCTCCGCCAGCCTGCCCAAAAGATCCCCGACGACGGCACTCCTCAGGGTACTGTGATTGTCAAGAGCTCCACCCCTGTGAGCAGCCCGTCAAAATTGATGATGAGCTCCAGCAACCCTCATCTCCGAAGCCACCGACGCCGCCATGCTGATACGCCTAGCATGTATGAGAAGAACTTTGACCGAGAGAAGGGGACCATCGAGTCCAAGTATCCTGGTCAAGAGGCCAAAGCTGGCATGGAGCACTGCAAGCAGTTGTCTGATGTCCTCTACTCCCGCTGGGTTGACAATCTTCACGTCCGGTGGCCCGCTGTCTAAGACAGAGCCACCTACGGCGTATGGAATCACGAGATAACGCTATCGCACGAACGACTTGGTCACGGTTTGTGGTCCACCTTATTTGTTGTGCGATGTTTGTACGAGGATACTTGTACACCCCATTTTGCATTTAGCTGTGCTTTTCAAGCAAGGAATTGCACTGAGAAGGGAAAAGCGAGGCATCGAGGCCGATTCATGACTGATTGCATTTCCATCTTCATTTCGATGGCTAGGGGGATCCTGGGTTCGCATGGCGCTCATAACATCTTGATGACGGCCTCACCGGTTTGGCCTATTCTTTTCCACTTCTGCCACTTGCACATTGTTTGTTTTCTGCTATTTTGGAGCCAAGGTTAGGAGGCGTTACGAAGGCATTGCATTTTGACTTGGACTTGGGATGGAATGGGAGGGAGGCATATCTGGCTTTGGTTGTTTCTGCTGGCATGGGCATTGGTGTGGGAATTTGGCAAGTAGATAGATAGATATAGGCAGTATCTAGAATCACGAATCGAGTATCTGTACTCCGAACATCCAGTTTGAGGTGAATATGCCCGAGAACAAGTAGTGTGAAAGCGTTGGCTTGTTTGTAATTAAAAGGTGGCTTGTATTACAGTGTGGTGTGTTTGCTTGTTTGAGATCAAAAAGCTCGCTCAATGTTGTGTCACGTTTCATCGCTGGGGCCAAGAGCCAGCTTGATCCTCCAGTTCTTGAACTCCTCAGACAGGATATCCCCATGGCCCGTCTCCTCCACCTTGAACAGCTCGATAGTCGGTGACTGTGGCCGGCGCTGTATTCTCCAGACACCCTCGTCGTTGATGTTCTGTGTGAGCCCTAGCAAACAAAGTTAGTTTCGTCAAATACCTTTTCTGTACAGGATGAAAGGGTCGTACACTCGAGGAAAGTAGCGGCAAAGTTGACGCACATGTCGGCGTTCCACTTGGGATTCGGCTGGGCGTTGACCGTCTCGGGGATCCTGTGCGTCTCTATATCTTGGGTGCTGACGAGGACACCGTCACGGGTGCGGAAGCCGACAACGATGCGTGGGACGCCGAGGAGGAAGGATTGGATCCAGTACTTCATGAGCTTGCGGTTGAAGCCCTCCATGTCACCGGGGTTTCGGATCTCTGCAGATGTCTTGAGCTCTACCCAGTTGATGGGACTGCCTTGTGCTTCGGGTTTCGAGTCCCAGACTATTAGAAGTGTAAGTGGGTGTTTGGCCTGTGAAGATTTGGAAGAAGCATACTGGCATCGACTTCACCACCGAGGCACATGACTGTCTTGCCGATACCTGTACGGACAACGGAGCAGTACTGGGCTTTGTTGTTGACGACTTCGTTCTCGCGGTTTTCAATAAACTCCCGAGAGGTCTCTGCCCATGGACTTGGCAGTGTTGAGAGCGTCTCAAACTTGTACCCTGTTCCGCAGTCATCAGCAGATAAACCAAATGAAGTTAATGAGGGTCGAGCTCTTACCCCAGAATTGCATCACCTCGAGAGGAGGCCCTCTTCTACGTTTTCCGTTCCCCTCGTTGGCTCTTGAGGCGACCTTGTAGGCGTGGTTTTCCTCAATGAAGCTATTGGGTTAGCTTTTGCCTCAGCCAAAGACCGGGCGATGTTTCTTACATGCAGTCCTTGATGAGGTATACATGTTAGTGGATTGAACTAGACGGGAAGGACGAGGTCGTCATATTGGGCATACTTGATATAGCGTGGCATTCATTTCGAAGCTGCGTGCCAGTCAGTCAGAGGACTGTGTGTTACTGACGAAACAGGGACTTACCCGTCCCTCTCTTCAAAAGGTGTTGCCATGATCTGTGAGGCTGTTAGTTTCAGGAGAGCTGGGAGAGGCTCAGCTGTGACTCGGACCTTGGTCATCATGCCTCTCCAAGTGACAAGATGGGCGTCAATCTTCTTGCCCGTCTCCTTTTCATGGGCGATTATGGTCTTGAGCAAGCTATCGAGGTGCTCATCACCGCTATCATCCTGCTTCTGAAAGGTGTCGAAGCCCTTAGAGAGGTCTGCGCCAAGCTGCGGCGTGTAGTAGTACTTGAGAGATGAAGCGTCCAGGTGGAACTCATGGTTGTCGTCATAGGAGAAGTAGGCAAATTCCTAGAGAACGTGAGCATGTAATTGGCTCTGAATGACGGTGCGAGTATATGGGAAGCCGAGCGAGTAGATGGGGGATACGGATACATACCTTGGGTCTCTTGACAGCCTGGCTTGCGCCAGCGAAGCGGCCTATGGGCTGGATGGAGAAGGTGGCCGACATGGCGGCCAAGGTCGTGTTCAATTAGGGCTCAAGACTGAAGATGCAAGGGTACTTGGCATATAACCTGTCACTATCGAGATGGCCGAATCTGCAACAAGAAAAATGGCGGCGACAAATGTCTCTCCAAGATGCGTGTGAATGGGTGAATGTGATGTATGTATGTACGTGCTGAAGCTGGCGCGAGTGCTCCGGCCGGTCAGGGTCAGGTGCTGCAGAACCTACGGTGATACGCTACGGGGACGTGCAGCGAGGGAGTTGGCGGGTCATCAGTTTTAAGTGGCTGCAGGCACAGCGTTCCATGATCAGCCGCATTGGTTACCACCCTGGGACCTGAACAATAACCTTGAATAGAAGTGGATATCAAACAGTGTTATTGAATTCCTGGTTAGGTATGGCGGTAGGTAGACTATTGGCATCTAATCTGGAGAGACATTGAGTGTTAAAGAATGCCCCCGTACGTATATAGCTCCGTTACACACAACTGCTTCACTTCCATCCCATAGAAATATCATAGGTGAAAGTGCAGCTCGGATGAAATACCTCTACTGCTTGACACACTGTGCCCTGCTTGATTCTCGCCCTCAACATCCCGCCAACGGCAAACGCATCGGACGGGCTGCCCTAGTCGTCGGTCAACAACAGATATATATACACCCAAGCAAACAATAATACCGCCTCTCCATTGGCTCAGCCTCTTCACCACTCAGCCGCGTCTTATAATTCAGAGCAGGGAGATTAATGGGTTAATCATAATGCGCGAGTTCTCTCACGGTTGCCGGCATTCAAACCATTGTTCTTTGCCCCTCAAGAGCCAGGTCAAGAGCTGGCGGGAGGAGGTGGGGTCGTGTGCACTGCACGACACTTTCAAGGTGAGGAACAATCGAGAAGGAGAAATCCATTTCGGGTAAAAAAATTCTCTGCTCCTTTCAAAGGAAACGCCTCCTCTCAATCTTTCTCTCCTTCATCCCGCAGACATCATCTGTGCACCCAAAGCCAATTCTCCGTTCTCTCGCTGATCAACGTTCACCAAGCTCTCTACCACGACATCACCAAGCTCCCTTACAACCCACCCAGCCGCTAAACTCTGCCCCCACTGCCTCCCATCACCCCTACTGGACCCTGAGCTTCAGCGAACTCCAGCAGTAATCACGTGCAATTGGTGGGACTGGATCGCCTGTCTCCCCCCCCCAGATCGCCAGCCGAGCTCTCGTTGGCAGCCTCGTTATCATCGCCCGTCGCCGCGCGCGCGCAACCTCCCGACTTACACCCAGCGTTGATCGCTGAGCCTGGTCGTCGCAAGACCCTATCGACGACCAACCCCCGCCGCAGCTTCGCCCTCAGCTGCGGCTTATACGACAGCGATCACAGCTCCTGTCGTCCTCTCTGCATCGCGCGACAAATCTCCCACGGACGCCGTACGATAGTGCCCATGCCCCGACCGCGCGGACGTCCCAGGAAATCAAACACCCCCCAACTCAAACCAAAGCCGAAGCCGAAACAGAAACCCAAGACCAAGTCCAGAAAGCGAAGAGTAACTGAGGAAGAAGGCTGGTGGACCATCCGCGAAGTTCTTGATGAGAGGGTTGGCAAAGCAGGACAAGTCGAATACTTGGTTCAGTGGGAGGACGAGATCCATACAGGAGAAAGCTTCCCTCCAAGCTGGGTCTGTTATTCCGCAGTGTTGCTGATGTGCTGGCGCATTATACTAACATCTTGTAGATCGAAGAAGTGACCGAAGACGCTCTTCAGGAGTGGGAGGACAAGAAGAAGGCTCGCCAGGGGCCCCAAGAGCCCGTATCCTCGGTGGAAACCACAGAAACCACAGGATCGGAGCGCGCAAATGCTTCGCCCCTGACCCGGCGTCGGTCTGATTCTTTTGACCCCAACCCCCGACCAACGAAGAAGGTCAGGGCTGAGCCAGCTGTCGCAGGGTCTGAAGAACCTGTCCCGTCCATTGTTTCAGCTTCATCCGTTGATCTGGATGCGGAAAGCACGTATTCTCTAACTGAGGACGATCTTGCCCGACTTCAAGCTCAAAGACTTGCCATTGTTTTCACTAAGCCCGACAACTTTGACGCCTCCGAGTACCAGAGTGTGAGCAACAGCCAGACCAGTTCCCAGAAGGTATCTGAACTTGAGGAGAACGACCAACGAGTTGCATTTGCGTCGCAATTAAGCCAAGATACCATTCCTGATCCCCAAGATCTTTCCGGTCAGCCGTGGACTCGCGCGGAGCCTAACTCTCCATCTGTTGCTGAAGAAGTTGACCAGTCAGGGGCTCCCGCGTCCCCTAAACTCGGATCTCTTGCACCCGAGCAGAATCAAGCTCCCGGATCCCCTGAACTTCCCAAACGTTTGGAGCCCGAAGACTCGTTTGTACCCGTCGAACAGTCTGAAGACGCCACGAACTACAGCCAGGAGAAAAGTTCTAATCACTCTAGCACCTCCCAGGAGGGTCAGGCCATACAAGACAACCGCCTGTCCAACAACAACGAATTCATTGAGGAGGACCAACAGGACGAAGACAGCCCTCTGCTTGAAGAGGATAGCCAGGACAAACAGGACGACCAAGACTACCAGGACGACGAGGCTTGCCAGGACGACGAGGCTTGCCAGGACGACGAGGCTTGCCAGGACGACGAGGACACTGATAACTCCCTTATCGTGCTGGACCTCGAAAACATCGCCGACGATTCGACAGTCTCCGATTTTGAAGAGACCACCAGCATCCCTGGCGATTCCGCGCTCACATACGTTCATAGTGCTCCTGACAATCAGGACTCTTCTTACATCGACAGTACCATAGATGATCAAAACCTCCAGGTAGATCACGATACTGCAGTCGACAGCCCTTCGAACAGCCAAGATCTCGGAGACGACCAGATCACCCCTGAAAGTGAACTCGCCCAGGATCAGGATAGTTCTCCAGACAATCAAATTGTTCAAGACGACTCAGAGCCTGTAAACGCTGGCGAAACCCAGGACATTGAAGACCAAGGAAACACGAATACCGACGTCGGTAGATCCCAGGACACCCAGTCTCTTGTGGACAGCTCATGCGCTCATACCACTCAAGCTTCTCAGGAGAAGCAGAGCCTTGAAGAGAGCCAAGACGCACAAGAGCAACAGTTGAACCGAGATCGTAGCCCTCGGGTTATTGACGACTCTCTGGACGTACAAGATTCGCCGGTTGACCACGCTGAATCCCAGGGTGCGTCACAAGTTTCTTATCCTGAAGAAGATCCAAATCCTAGGGACGATCACGAACTTGAACCCGAATCAGCTGCAGTTCCTGAAAGTTCCGACGACAATCGCTTCTCCAAGCCAAGCAACGAAGCCGGCGCAAGATCCCCATTGTCATCCCAAGCATCCAGGCCAGTACAACAACCCACGCCGAGCTCTCGAGTCTCGGTTAGCTCTCTGGTTATCCCGGACTCTCAGGACCAGTCGTTAACGACGCAAGATCAGCATCGTGTGGCTGCACAGAGCGAAGGTTCGTTGTCATTATCACAGCCTCAAGTCACCCCGGCCCCATCGCAGATCGAGGTTGTCCCAGACTCCGTAACAACCAGCTCGGGAATTCCATCCCATCAACCCGATCAGCTACGGTCAGATTTAGTGGAGAGCCAAGCTTCAACAGAAGGTGATCAGACATATCTGGGCGCCCGCCCCTTGGCTGAAGCCGCGAGCCTCGAACAGTCATCGGCCTTGAACGAGACATCCAACTCGCACGTCTTCTTGACGCAACCACAGCCGCTGCACCATTCCTCTGAGCTCCCAAGATCCCTCTCTTCCCAAGCCTCTCGACCTTTTGAGCCTGAACGACCTGTTTCTAGTCCAGGGTTTCAAGCACAGTCTCCTGACAAACCCCAGACTCCCCAAGCGTCGCGGGGGGCTCAAGTACAGCCGGAAAGAGCCCAGTCTTCAGAAGACGGAGCGTTTACGACTTGCCCTATTCAAGCAATAATCCGACGCTCGCTGTCTGAGAGGCCTTCATCACCATCTGTAACAATGGATCCGTCCTCACCCAGCCGGCGACAGAGTTCGGCAGTCGATGAGTTGAAACGCTACATCGACTTTGGCAAGGATTCATTTCTGACACAGGCCGAAGAGTCAGCGGAGCCTCCCACATCTTCAGAGGCACCGAACCATGAAGACCCTATGGTTACCACGGCCGTCCCGGATGTTATGGTGAGCTCCTCCGAGTTACCGATGCAATCTCAGCCGGCCTACTCGGTGGACCCATGGAAAGCAGAAGTCCTGGGCAATACACCAGAAGCACCTGCCCCGTCCATCTCGCCGGCGTCTATCATGACCAATCCCAACCAGTCTGCGGTCGAACGCATGCAAGAAATAGTCAACATGTCATTTGGCGATTCGGCAGATTCTCTTTCACAGTCCCTGATCGCCCAGGAATCCGAGATGATGCCTCCAGGAACCATTTCTCCGGCTGCTATCACCAGGTCGGTCGATGCGGTCGAATCGGCACACACATTAGACTTTTCTAACCAAGGTACACTGTCCTCGAGGCTCGTTGAGAGTTCAGGGCAGGAGATCACCATGGGACAGGTTCCTGATGAGCAAGAATCCGATGTCTCATCACAGTCTTCTCATCGGTATGAAAATGCCTCGCCCCATATCGTTACTCTCCCAATGCAGGCGAGTCGACGACCATACTATGAGGCGATTATCGTGGATCACAAGAATGATATTCACGAGTTCGGCTCAATGTTCACCGAAGGCACGGATGAAGAGCCCAGTGAGGCTCTCAAGGACAAGATTGACAAGCTTTTCAATCGCCTATTGAACATTTGCGACTATCCTCAGGATATTGTCGGAACCCCCTTGGAACGACTCCCCTCGCCCGACCTAGCCAAGTACTGCTGCGATGCCAATCCCAAGTTCAACTTTTTGTTTGAACTAATGTCGGCCCTGGGAGAAAAGGAAACGGGAATCTTGATTGTGGCACGCAGTGCTGAACTCCTACGGCTTCTCTTTGCCGTCACCGAAGCCGTGGGCATCGAGTGTTCGGCGGAAAGCATTGGAAAGCAGAGCGACTATCCATCGGTGACGAGAATCACTCTGGCGCTGACTACCGAGGAGTTTGACCCATACAAATTCGATGTTGTCATCGGATATGATTATGGCTTCAGCAGTTCATCCATGGCCAAGCAGTTGTCGAAAGAAAACGTCCGAAAGCCACCGCTCGTGCTGTTGCTCACGACGACACATACGATCGAGCACATTGCACTTCGCAAATCGCAAGACATGTCGACGCTGGAGAGCAAGAATTCATTGCTGGCGAGTGTCATCCTTGCAAGGCGCTATCTGGAGGACCCAGAACGCGGCTACGGTGACCCGCATCAAGTCGCAGAGATCTTTTCGAATTATCTGAATGGCATCACTGATGCTGTGAGCTGGGAGCCTCAAGGCATACCAGACGATGTACTTGATGTTTTTGCGACCAACTCCCGATCACAATCTTTGCCTGAGGACAGGTTGATATCTGGAAACAACCTCAAGCGAAAGCATGTAAGTAATGGCACGAAGCAGGAAGACTATGGCTGTTGACAGCTTTCTAGGATGACGATGATGATGAGGACGAGTATTCCAAGCGAACACGCGTGCTCCCTCTCAAAGAGTTGCCAGTCGACACTCGAGATCCCCCTCTGACCCTCGCAATGCGGCAATTCCTCGAAAGTGTCACACCTCGGGGGCAAGGAAGGAAGGACAACGACTCCACGATCGAGATACCCATCTCGCAGTTGGAGTCGATCAGAGAAAAAGTAAGTTTGCGCACAAGAAACGGGTGATGTCAGGGGTTGACCATGACCAGTATGATGAGTACAAGCGTCAAATTGCTTTGGGGCGAGGTATCGAAGTCGACTACAAGTCCGTCATCAACCGGCTTGACAAAGAACTCAAGGATTACAAACGGACGGTCAACAAAATCGAAAGATCAAACCGCATTGCCCTCCAAGATCGAACAATGTTCGAGAAGGAGAAGCAAAAGGCCGAGACCAATGCCAAGGCGGCCGCAGAGACAGCGGAGAAGGAGAAAAAGAAGCTACAGAAGCACATCGAGGAGCTCGAATCCAAGATTGCGCACTTGACAGCAAGCCCTGAAGCGTCGAAAATGGAGGACATGCTCAGAGAGGAACAGGGCCAAGTGGAGCTTCTGACGAAGAGGCTGAGCAACGCCCAAACTACAAACGATTTTTATCAACACCGTTACCAAGAGGTCGATGGCCAGGCCACAGAGCTGGCTGCGGAGAACAAGGAGCTCAAGGAACGCCACGAAGACTTGCGGACGAGGGCATCCGATAACTTTAGAAAGATCCACGAAATCAATGCCAACCGGCAATGGGACGCACTGCTCAAGCAAATCGACGAACTCACAGCTCAGGTCAGGGAGAGAGACGTCATGTTGGGCTTAGCCACTGACGAGCTACGAACGTTGCGGAATGGGCGTCCGCAGACTCGGGGGACTAGCGTGCCACGGAGCCCTCGCGTGCCCATGATGAGCCCACGTCCAGGTCGAGGTGGATTCACTGGTTCTGCTAGCAGAGGAACAAGCCCAACTACGGCGCCGGGTCATGAAGGCTTCATGGGACCCGGAGCCCAGTTCATGGGCCAGCAATCTAGGAACGGTAGATGGGGTCATCATCTCCAAGACTAGGCAGGTTGACGACCGTTGGAGAAGAGATGAGATGATTGAGTAAGAAGCACATGCAGGCTGGTCACGGTAGATGATGAGGAGCCGAGCAAGATTCTTTTTGTGTTAATACCACTTTTTGTTTTGGAAGCGATACGATAGCATTTGGGGTAGCAAGGCAGGAAAGGGATGTCAGAAATAGGACTGAGGATAAAGAGATATATCATTTCAGCGAGAACTGTGAATGAACCATTAACCGTTTAGCGAGCTTGAGCGTTGAGCTGTATGTATGATTTGACAGTGAGTGAGATTAAAGCGACGGGCATATGGTCTACCGAATAAAAGAGTGGTTTGGTCAAGGTGGTTGTTTTAAGGGAATAAACGCAACTACATCCCGAAGAGGCGAGTTCTCAACATGAGTTGTGAGTTGTGAGTCGTGGATCATGGTAGTACAACATCAACTCTCAGTCACCATGTGATACAAATATGCAGAATACTCTCAACATTGGAGGAGATTAGCAAAGAGCAAGAGTCGCCAAGTCGCGCCTGGGGCTATAACACAATCGATTTGGGGCTGCCGCAACCAAACTCCCCCGTCTACCTCTTGTACTGGGTTTCTTCCCTTCCGTCTCGGCTAACATGTACACACGGGCTTGCCCGGGGCTCAAACACTCTGAGACCGAGTCATCGTTTACTTCTCCTCGGGGTACAGCTCCTCCTTCAGCGGCACGCCGAGCTCTTCCCGGAGGGGCTTGAGCTCCTCAAGGTACTGCTCGTACTGGCCCTTGTTCTCGACCTTGGACTTGATGCCTATGTAAAGTCAGTAACTCGAAACTCGTCGTAGACTGCACTCGCATCCGCCGTCTCGCTCGTCGTTCTCCGTGTCCAGCAGTTGACGTTGGTCAATTGATACGGGTCAAGTCACGAATAAAAAAAGTGGACGGATCGGGTCGGTCGGGCGGACGGCGAGGCTAGCTTTCAATTGACGAAAAAGCATACCTTCGAAGATACGGACGGCAGTGCCAAAGTCGTTGACCCTTCGGGCGGCCTTGAGGGCGGCGGCAATCACCGAGGGGGCGGGGACGAGATCGTAGGCGAAGGCGTTGTTGAGGTTGCGCTATGGTTTGGTGATAAGCCAAAAGTCATACGACATTTTCGGAAGCGGGACGGAGAGCATCGAAGCTCAAAGCCCGTGGGGCGGGCCTACCTGAAGCTCGAAAACGTCTTGGACACCGTCAAACTCCTTCTCGAACCTGTAGAGCGTCGTGGTTTAGCCATTGAACCAAGCAGAGACAATGTGCGGCCGCATTGAAGGCATTCGGGAAAAATCGCGTGGGGAGAGCTCTGGCCCATTTTGCGGCATCTTGCGGCATCTTTTTTGCCCATGGGCGCGAACCATGCAAAAGCAGCCGGGCCCAGGACCCCATTGCGAAGCCTCCAGAACTCGATCTTCCCTTCAATTGAGGCCGCGAGGGTGTTCCTACCTGGCGGAGAACTCCTCAAAGGTCTCCTCGGCGTGCTCGCTTCGTCGGGGCATTGAGGTGCTGAAGTGGGCGACGGCCGAGCGGGCCACAAGGGGCTGGACGGCAGGGCGGACGGAGGCGGCGCGGACGCCGCGAGCGACACGGAGGAAGGCGGACATTGTGGACGGGAGGAGTGGTTTCCTGGAGGAAGAGTGGCGATGGGTCGTCGAAAGGCGATTTAGAGGTTTGTGAGCAAGCTGGGGGGGTCGGCTCGGGTGATGACTGCAGAGATGTTTGGGCGAGCAAAGGATGGGCTGAGGGCCATGGGATGATGACTAAGGCCCGGCTATACCAGAACGAGGCAGCCGTGCGAATTGCGTTGTCTAGGGCTGGCTTTGGTGGACGCCCACACAGAAATGGACTGTGTTTGACATCTCTACGCACTGTAGTTCCTGCGAGCTTATTTGACGACTTCTTCCATTGGTCATTCCTGTCAGGTCCCCGGCAATCAGGTCAGATGGCAGCCCGTGGAGCGAAGGGAGCTGGTGATTGAGGAATTGGGTGCCCGAGGGTTGGGATCTGCATCCCAAGGCTCCAGCATGGCACAATTCGACAATTCCAAGACCGCAGAACCTCTCGAAGCACGAATTGGAGAGTCCATGCACTCAATCGGCAAGGCTGTCTTTAGGACCAGGGACGTGGATGAGAAAAATGCAGACTGTCCAATGGCCTGGTCGTAATTAATTTATTACGGCACCCAATTGACATGAACGTCGCGCCACAATGATGCACGGCCACAGGTGCCATGGCACGGCCACGGTTAAGGCCACGGTTGACGATGAGAGGAGAAGTTGGCGAGATGTATCGCGATAGAAACATGTTGAAGTTTTAAAGAAAAAGAATGTTGGGCTTCATAGCAGGTTTTATGTTGCTCAGTAAACATCCAATGACGAAACATGTGAAATCAGCTACCTATGCGGACCTATAACTGGCCACAACAAATTATTACACTTGTCAACCTATATCAACTCTTCCTCTACCGCGTGACCAACACACCACGTTTGTGAACCCCTTCAATCAAATTTATAGAGGTTTGGTCTATTGAAACTCCGACGGCCTTTGCGAGGCTCTCATGCTGGGTTTCGAGTCAGGTATAAAGCCTGCCTCTGGAAATTGAAATGATGTAAGACGCAGATGGAGACAGCCAATCAACCGGCGCAGACACGACGATAGGAGCACCAATACCCACGCCGAAATTGCCGGCTACTTTTTTTTTTTGCTGCATCGCCAACGGGGAGTTCCTCGGTCCAAAACGCGACAACGACGGACAGCCCGGGAAACAACGTTGCATGCTCTGGAAACCATTCTTCTTGGTGGAATAAAAAGTCGTGATGAAAAAAGGTCAAGTCCGTGGTTTCAAACCAAACCACCAACAATGCCACCTCATCACCGCGGTCTTGGCGTCCAGAGAACCTCGGGACACAACGAATAACGGCTCAGACACAAGGGGGGACGACGTCCTCAACGAGACCCCTGGCCTCCGCTCTTTTAGCACCGTTCCTAGGGGCCCGTTTCATTCCTTGAGAATCACGTGCCATAGTCTTGCTTCCCCCCGGAGATTGAACAGAGATCCAGGCGGAGGACCCGCTATGATTGGCGGTCTCGGAGGGCTCGGTAAATCACATGTGAAGGGTGAACCTCCTTTCCTCACGCTTCCTGCTCTTGTTGTCTCTTGTTGTGCCAGAAATCCAGGAGCAGCGCCAGGTGCAGCAGGAGCGCACGAGCCCAGGCGGGCAATTGCTGCGCGTGTTGCTGGCTGGCGGTCCGGGGCGGGCCTGCCAGTCTGGAGATTAGGCCAAGATGCCCCTACAAAGACGTACTAGCGGCGCAATTCGAAGCACCCACACCTGGGCAAGGAAGGCGCGGTGCGGGTGCACTGGTGCAGGCAGGGTGCCACTTTCACTTTGCTGCAGTGCACGTACGCCCAGAGTCTGAGAGGAAAGCCAACTCGATCGGATGGAAATTTCCCCTTTTTGATGCGCCGCGTCCTCCTCCTCCTCAATCAAATCTTGCTCTTCTTCCCCTTCTTTCTACCCTTTGTCTCCCTTTTTAATCCTCCTCATTCCCCAATCGCCGCCTGCCTGGCATTTTCCTTCTCCCCCTTCTCTCTCCGGAGGTCCTTCTACTTCTTGTCATTCCTTCCCAAGTCTTTGTTTGACCACCTTCACGTGTCCTCCGCCCTCGCCGGCTCTGTCGCGTCCTACCCAACGTCAGACAGAACTGCCTCGAGAATCAGCCACGTCGACACGTCACTCGGCGCCTTTGTCCTGTAATTCAAGAGCTTGTTGGTCACCATTCGAGTCGGTTCAGCCTCCAGATCGCCCATCATGTCTTCGTCGCCCGCAACCTTCTACGAGCAGCTCCCTCTGCCTACCATCGACCGGCCCTTCGGCATTCACCTGTGGCCCATCTTCGACAAGGCATGGACCGCTGTCGTGGGCTACTCGGTCAACGACTTCAAGTTTGTGCCTTTCGAGACGCCCATGTCGACCCTCAAGTCCACCTCGATTTTCATCGTCATCTACTACGCCATCATCTTCGGTGGTCGCGAGTTTATGCGCAACCGAGAGCCCTTCAAGCTCAAGACACTCTTCCTCATCCATAACTTCTACCTGACCGCCATCAGCGGTATCCTCCTGGCTCTCTTCATTGAGCAGCTTCTCCCTACTGTTGTTCGCGGCGGCCTCTTCCATGCCATCTGCGATGCTGAGGGTGGCTGGACTCAGCCCCTGGTTGTCCTGTACTATGTGAGTACCTCTTTCATTTGGATACGTTATACGCTCATACTGACCGTCGCAGCTCAACTACCTCACCAAGTACCTCGAACTCCTCGACACCGTTTTCCTGTTCCTCAAGAAGAAGCCTCTGAGTAAGTTCTTCTAATACCAAATCTCGAAACATTGGCTAACCCCTATTCAGCCTTCCTCCACTGCTATCACCATGGTGCCACCGCTTTCCTCTGCTACACTCAGCTCATTGGCTCCACCTCGGTCTCTTGGGTTGTCATCTGCCTGAACCTCACCGTCCACGTCGTCATGTACTGGTACTACTTCCAGAGCGCCCGTGGTATCCGATGCTGGTGGAAGGAGTGGGTTACTCGTCTCCAGATCATTCAGTTCGTCATTGATCTCGGTAAGCCTAATTACATATTCCTGGAAAACAAAGCATGGCTAACAACAGGATACAGGCTTCGTCTACTTTGCCTCGTACACCTACTTCACCTCGACCTACTGGCCTTGGATTCCCAACGCTGGCAAGTGCGCTGGCGAGGAGTTCGCTGCCTTTGCCGGTATCATCACCATCAGCTCCTACTTGGTCCTCTTCATCTCCTTTTACTTCGCCACGTACAAGAAGCAGGGCAAGGCGCCTAGCGGTCGCCAGAGCCTTCGACGCATGTCCCAGGCTCCCCTCCCCGACCCTCACCTGGTCCAGACCACCCCCGTCAAGGGCAAGTCCAACGGTGCCACCGCGACTGGCTCGAGGACCAACGGCGCCACCACCCGATCCCGCAAGGCTTAAACGGTGTCCGGCGACACTGGCACGCCGCCATGGCAGGAGGACTTCCCAGGTCACTTATCCCTGTTGGTTCTTGAGGGTATAGCCGTGGCGTGCGGTACGAAAAACCAGAGGCAATCTGTATTGGAGTTGGATCCGGATCGATCTCTCGGCGACACCGACATATATAAAACAGTTTGGAGATTTCGTTTTTTTACCGAATTGGGCATCTCGGCTCGATTGACTTCAGGGCTGGGATCCGCCACGAGTAATATTGTCTTTATAGGCAGTCATAATGATGGAGGGTGTTGATGAGGCTTCTCATGGATTTTGTGTTTACCGGGCGAACATGGGGCATATTTGGCAGGACGGGCATGGTTATTGGGACGACAGTCTCGGCCGGCGTTGCGACCAGCAGCAGGCGGCCCCAGGCTACGACGATCTACCTAGAACCCTTGTAATCACTCTTCGCGGGTCATGTATGATAGATATTTTGGATGGTCCCTCTGGGACTGCCAACAGGAGGTGTGATAGATGATGCTAATTGATGTATAAGTCCAAGACTGAGCCATGACAAGCCTGTGAAGCTATCAGACCGAGAGCCGTAGGGGCCAATGATGCATCTTGATGAATCAACCAGCAATTATTGGAAGCGTGATGACTGTCTTAGTCGACGAATGCTGCAGTATACCAATCAATATCAGAGCCCTGAATATCTATTCGTTCTAAGTAACCGAACAAGACCACGGGGTTAACCATGATTTCAAGGTTAGTCATGGTTTTGCCGTTAGCCACGAGCTTTTAATGGTTCTGTTGTCGACCCTGAGGTTGGAACCAAGAAGAGTTTTGATGTTGGCACTTGGCCAAGGCCTTGAGATTGACGTTGGTGCTGTTTACTGCTCAAACTGATACGCATCTACAGTTAGGGGACTGCAAGTTTCTTGACAATTCTCAGGCTTGTTGAAGACCGACTGTCAAGATGTGTGCTGAGCAACACCAGCCCGTCACGATGCATTCTTAGCCACAGGCCACTCAAGCCTGCTAATAGAATAGACACGGGAAAAGAGAAGCATGGTAAGAATGGTAAGGATTAATGTGAAAAGCAGTTTTTTACCCATGATGCCAAGTCTTACTTAGACGTCTTCTCAACCAACACGGCTATCACAATGTGGGTGATGGATGATAAAGGGGTGGAACTAATAGATTGAAATGTCAATGTTAATAGCCCTAAAAAATTAAGGCCAGGAAAGAGCAAAGTCCCCGTCACACTTCATCCATAGGTACATGTAGAAGCACGAGAGGAGTATCCTCGTCAATTGTAACAGGGTAGGAAAAGGCCAGAGAAGTGAAGCAGCCAGACGCCCTAGGCAAGTTACATGGACTCGGGCTATCTTAAGCCATGGCAAAAGACATGACACCGAACTTCTACCATGATCCTACTTCATATGAGGATTCCTGGAGCCAGGGACTTGGTTGGAATTTACGCTATGGAGAGATGACAGTCTCAACACTGGACAGACAGCCAGGTGTGAAGGCTAGGCGCAACATCTTCAGCCGTCGGTGTTCCTTATGAGTAGAATGTGATACCGTTCAGTATCGATGAAGTGCCCGAGGGACAGTTTCAGCCACCCCGGTGTCCGACCTGACATAAGATGTGTTGGTGATGGGATAGCAACCGGATACATAGCGGGACGGACTCTGCAAACTCGCCAAGGTCGTTGTCGAAGCTGAAGCGTACAAATTCAAGAAATATTGTTTCCGTGAGGGTTGGTATGGCGTTTCTATTCACCGGATCTGATACGTTCCTGTCGTCTAAGTGATCTCTGTTGGGATATTGCCAACAGTAAGAGTTCCATTAAACTGCCTCTCACATAGGGGCGTTTTTCTTTGAAGCTCGACATTTCACTAGTTCTTGTCCAAAATAATTCTTCTGGACTACATTTCCAGCATAATTATCTTGCTTGTTGTGGCCAAGATCACGCTATCACCAGACGGATTATCGTTGACAATAGTATTCAGCCCAGGCGAGGCACCTGTTTGAATTAGAACAAGAGACAATACTGGGCTCGAGCTCGATTGCGTGTACAAATTAGGTATGTTTGTAATCCTTTACTCCTTTCCTGGGAAACGATAAATGGATTGGCTCAATCAACGATTGGTCATTCAACGTTTACCACCCTGGGTTTAGGTACACCTGTTTGTGGTACACCACGTTCACCGTGAGCTTTTCGATATGGCCACCTGCGCCCAATGGTCGGACAGATGGCAAACTGGCCAAAGTCGGAATTGTACAGTTGGCCAATATCCCTTTTCTCTTTGGCATTATAGGGCTTGGCATGTACTAGCGAGGGAGGGAGGTCTAAGACTTCCGCCCATAGATGTCTCTCCACAACTCTCATTCAGCCTTTCTCTGAATTGTGCCAAGGCCGTTCAAGCTCCAAAGGCTATCTTGCAACGATGCCTTAATTCCAAATCCCAAAGTCTATAGAGATGGATTGACGTCATGTCTGGGGTTGATAGGGTCGGCTATACAGGGACAGGGTGAAAGAGAGACGACAGGAGGAGGGGACAGGCATCCCTCTTCCAATGGGTTAGTCTGTCCAATTTGCGGGCTGCCAATACCCGTTGGAGCTGGTTCAAGACATGGGTCCGCATCCCTCAAGCTGCTATAAAGGGAAATGTCGGCCGCATATCCGAGAGACTTGTAGGCTCCGGACGTGTTGAATATGCATTCGCTCCTCCAGCTGGTCAAGCGTCAGCCATTTGAGCTGGCAGTCCTCGTCTTGGCGTGTGGTCACTGCAGGACCGTTGCTCGCCAAGGGCTACGCGAGGAAAAGCTCCGGGAGGGGCCATTCGCGCTCGCGCTTACATCGATGGAGCAGTGGCACCTGTTGGTCTCTAACTGAGATGGATGGACGCAGGCTTGTAGTGCTGTGCACTACCCATCTCGGCCCCTTTTCAATTTCAAGGCTCAAGGGATACACGAGTAGCCCCTCATGGATAAGCACTACCGGCTATCTGTGATACAGACAGGCAGACAAAGACTCTTCCCCCCTTGACACCTGCTTCTCCCCATTCTCCCCCTGCCTTTGACTCTCTCTGCTGTCTGCCGGTTGATCAGAGCGCGCGCTTGGGCTCCAAAAGCAAGGGCAGACGCCACTCAGCCTGGATTTTGCAGGGCAGCGAATCGACAGGCGCTGTTTGGCATCGATTCACTGGCTCAGCAGCTCCCGCCGACGTTTGGAAACAGCGCGTTTATTGCATGATTGACCTCCTGAGCTGCCGTTTACCTGCCATTGATCTTTAAGGCAGTTCCTTCCCGTTTGATAAAGGGGGACACTGGACAGGTACATCACCACGTGCCCTCCCGCGTTCCAAGAGGAAGGTACCCTGCTGGTACCCCTGCAATTATTTCCAAGTCCCTCCATCAATCAGTCCCTCCGCCGTCTGTGTCGCGCCCAACTCCCCTCCTCTCCACGACTCCTCCCTCTCCCTCGGCTTCAACCTGGACCTGAACCCTCCTCCTTCTCGTCCTTCATTCCTACTTCTCTGCCTTCCATAGTCCAATTCTATTGCCTCAAGCTTCCTTCAGTCGCGTCCCCCAACGTCCGGTTAGTCGCTCACAGACACCCTCTCTCGACATTGCAACCCATCGAATACACCCGCCAAGATGCGGAACCCTTTTCGGCGCCGGAACAAGAAGGATAAACTCGCCAAAGGCCGCCAAGGATCCGACGCCGGTGTCGTCCCTGAAGAGTTCCGGCCTCCCGGCGCCGGCCGACCGCCTCTGTTCCCTCCGACTCGCGGCTCTGCCTACCTGCTCGCTCACCTCCCGCCCAACGTCCTCCAGCGCATATTCGCCTTTGTCTGCCCGCACGCCCGAGATGAGAGCTACGAGACTTGTGAGGGTAGCGCGAGCGCAAGCGATAGCACATGTATGCTCTGTGACTTGCGCGACCTAGCGCATTGCGCCCAGGTCTGCCGCGTCTGGCGTCAAAATGCCGTCAAGGTCTTGTAAGTCTCGCCACAGCTATCTTGAACGTACCGTAACTAACAACTTTCCTGCCAGATATCACAGCGTCCGCATCGATGCCGTTCACTACTGTCCCCTCGAGGCATGGCTCGCCGAGAGACGTAAAAAGACACACCGATTCGATCGCAATGGCATCCCAGAGGATCCTGCCCAGGCCCGTCTGCGCCTACTCCGCCGTACCGTTCGCGACGACCCGACACGCCTCGGTAAGCTAGTCGAGTACCTCAAGATGCCCTACATGCTACGCGAGTCCTCCCAGGTCGAGCTTGCCCAGACCATAGCCGTGCTTCCGAACCTCAAATATGTCGACCTGCCTGAGGGCATGTTCTGCGACGACCCGAGCTTTGCTACCCTACGTCTTGAGGTCCAAGCCCGGTGTCCCAACCTCCGGAAGATGACATACGTGGGCGGTTCTGAGCGGAGCTTTACCATGCTCGCCACAGGGCAGGTCTGGCCTCGCATTGAGGTGCTTGAGCTTAATAATCTCAACATCGATCCCATGACCATCCGAGCTGTGCTCGGGAGCCTTACTCATTTACAGGCTCTTAAGGTATCTGAAACTCCAGGCCTCACTGACGAGGTTCTATCATCATCAGACGGGATGCCCACCCTACCGCCAATGAAGGAGCTGGTGCTCAAGGACACGCCTGGTGTGACCTTGAGGGGGCTCATTGAGTATCTGGCGTGGCAGGAGACGCAGCAGGCTCTGACGGTCCTGACCCTCAAAGATACTGGCGTCCACCCTGCGACTCTGCAGGAGATCCTCACGATGGCCTCGTCTCTCAAAACGCTTGCTATTCAAACAAATGTGGTCGAACAGTTTCCCAACTCTTCCAAAATCCGCCCTCTCGCATCCAGGACATTGGAGACACTACGATTTGAAATCTCTGGAGCTTCATCCGGTCCCTTCGCGGGCGTGACGCAAGGTTACTATACCTATCTTGCTTCATCTATTCTAGGAGGAGGCTTTCCTAGGCTTCGGAGATTATATGTCCATGACGATACCTTCCCCGACCAGCTCCAAGGACTCCCACCTCCCAATGCCGCCTTTGCTGGAGGCCATGCCCGCTCCAGCTCTATATCGTCGAGCAAGTCGACTCCTGGATTCAATCTCTCGCCAGCTGGTGGAAACCTCCCTCCCTTTGCACCTAAGCGGCCAGTCTCCAACATACCTCCTTCCAACAAGCGATTCAGCTCCAACAACCCCTTTGCCTGCGGCCCCTCTTCTCCTCCTCCTACGCATCATCTGGAAGTCTTTACCAAGAGTGATGAGTTTGGTAAGTGGAACTTTGCTCGGGTCGACCCTATCCAGTCTGCCGCAGCCCCGTCTCGTCGGCCGATCAGTAGCTATGGGCTGGCGGCCGACGTTACGGGGCTGGGGTGGGACCAGGGTGATGCCCGGCGAAGCATCATGGTTGGCAACGGCACTGGTGGCTTCCTAGCTGTGCCAGGTCAAGGGGGTGATCGTGACAGCATGGGCAGTGGGCTATCTGGGGAATGGCGGCCGCAGAGCAGCGGAGGGGAGCCTCGAGGCAGCCGAGATCTGTGGAGATGATGATGTGAGTGACATTGCCCAGTTCTTGGGGTTCATCTTCATATATCCCCCCGAGGGCACCTTTCACGATCTTTACGGTATGAACCTTGGGCCGTTCATTTCCTCCCGACTTCCTAGTACCCTGGCTAGGAAGTCTCGGCAGAGCCGGCGGGAGATAGCTTCAATGGGACACGTCGAGGGCACAGCGGAGGGAGAAGAGGCAGCTTGAAGCTGGTCTGTTTTATGTGTTTGGTTGTGACGGTTGCATTTTCTGGAATCAAAATACCCTAGCAGTTACGTGGAGAGTTGCATTCGTGTTGATAGTAGTTAGCGAGCGGGCGAGTTTGCGGGCAGACCTAGATTGACACTAGGAGATTATTACTTAGACCTAGAATAATCTATATTTCTTTGTAGCCTTGGTGTTTCTTCTGATAAGCGAAGGTCAATGTTAGCATGGCAGAGTTTGTTCTGTATCATGACGACATCTATAGATGAATTACATATACTCCTCGCAATCTCTTTCATCCCCATTGAAACGCAATTGTACTGGTCTGATACAATTCTCATTGCCACGGCCTTGCTCTGGTAACTTTGATGTGTTGTTCCGTCTTGTACATCCGCATCCGCGAGATACTGTGTCAAGTCCCTCGCTTGCTCCCAATTGCATCACAACCACGTTGCAGAATTCAAGATTTTCCCTCTGTGCAACCTGTAACGAACCCGTCGATCACCCTCCTGTTCATCAAGTTCTGACTGCTTGCGGCCCGATGACGTTGTTGTGCATCCCAGGCAGGAGGGGACACCCTTGTCGGTGAGGAACTTACCCTACATCAGCGGCTCCAAGGTTCTCGACGATTTGTATCACACCATGGGATAAAACGGACGGACTGATTTTTAAGTATATGGTACGGTTCTTGAAATGCAGGTTCAACGGCTTCGGTTTGGACCGATGCTTTTTTCTTTTTTGTTTGGGTTGCAGGACCCACGGGTTACGTGGGCTGATGGGTGCTGCAGAACATGGTGGATTATTTGAAAAGGAAAGAAAAATTCCGTCAAGGTCATGTGTGTATATTATGGTCTGATATTGAAATCCCGAATGCGAAAGGTTTTTCGGAAATGCAAGTAGGGCTCTAGAGAAGCAAGGTACCGCCGGTACTGTGCCTGGCCAGACTCGGAGGTTCAAGGTTGACTCGACTGACCTGGGCTGAGTTGTTTGCTTCATGAATCACCCGACCTATTTGCTTAATGCCCTGAGCTGTGCCACTTATTTGGATCTCTATACAGAGGCCTATTTGTGGCATAACTGTCTATAGGAAGTGGCTTATACTGATATCAACACGTAGAACATGTTCAGGAATAGCAACCAAGCCAGTAAGCACCCTGAACTACACAAGGTTTAAGCATGCCGCCCTCAATAACAAAATTCTCAAAAGCATAACAGCAGCATCTCCAAGCAAGTCATCCGAGAACCAACCCAGGGTCTCCCCCAACCACACTGCCAACACATACTCACGCACGCACAAGCCCCCCCCCAAGCATGAACGAATAACAGCACATCACTTGGGACGCATTCACCGTCAATCAGAGTCGTCGAGGGACCACCCCAGCTTTTTGGGTGCGGCTCAGCTTTGTGGCGACGTGACTAACGCTCGTCTTCTCGTGTTGCGTGCTTGCATTGCGCCGGGCCTTTTCTTGACAGCACACTCACATTCTCCCGCAGGGTTGGGCGGGCGGCGGGACGAGAATAGTAACAACGGCGGCGACTCAGCAATACGGACCATGAGGCCGGTTGAATTGATCATGAAAAAACCTGCACGGGTTCTTCTCGACGAAGGATTCTTTGGAATATTTTTTTTTTGGTTTATTTTCAGCTCTTGAGGTTGTGGCTGCATCATCGGCCATTGGTTCCCCGTGCCGAGCTGTCATCCATCCTGGCAGCTGAGAGAGAGACAAGCAACCATCTCGTAAGCCCGATGTAGGCGCAGCCGCGATAGTGGATGGATGTCTTGCTATCCCACCGCAACTACAATACACTATCTAGACTATCAAGCATCCCACCTCCGAAGCCCACCGGAACCTTGCGCCCCCCTCCGTCCTCCCGCGGGAGGCAGTGTCCGAATACCTGTTTCGTTTCATCCTCTGACCACAGCTCCGAGTACACCGTGCATTGACGAAGGATCGCGGGGTAAAAAAGAATGTTGGAAATGTCATCTATGTGAGGGATGCCATCGACATGGGGACGCATTAAGAACGCGAGACTGGTCTTGAAACAACCGGGAATGGAGACGAAGCAAGGGTTGAAAACTGGACGAGACACTATAGTCACGCTATAGCGGCCACGCGCGACGCGGACAATTGTTTAAGCCAGGGAGGGAAAAGCCTTGGTATTGTCGTTTACCGTCATGTACTCGGACCCCCTTCAGACAAGAGACGGGAGGCTGGAACTTGTAAAAGGAATAGTTGTGTCAATAAACTCTCCTTGGTTCATCAAGTTTCACATCCGTCGATCATCTAGGGAGTCAAGTGTCAAGTCTCTTCCCCGCTTAGTAGTAAATCGCACCGAGAAACCGGACACTGGTTCCCTCGCAAGGGCGAAACCGTCTCCGTAGCGAGCATTATCTTCGAGACAATGTCTAAGTTGGAAACATTGATTCCCAATTCTTGGTATCCTGCTCAGCCTCTCCGTGGTCACAAGGTGGTGCAGTGCCGTATCCCGGCCCCCGCATAAGTGAACAAGTACTCACAGTATTTCTCAACACTTTGTAGAGTTCACGGCTAGACTCTTAGCTAGAATACCTCGGGTTTGAGTTTCTTGATAATGGATCTCGGGAACCCAAGAGGGGCGGGCCCCCGTGTGTGGCTGCTTAGAACAGACCCAAATTTGGGTGCTACAGCAGCCATTTTTAGACAGCCGAGCCAGATGGCGCTAGACCTATCGGGGGATTTTTGGGTGGCACGCGCATGGGATGAGTAAAGGTGGCTGGTGAAGACTGACATTGCCGTTGTAGATGTGGCTGGTGCACAGTCGATGTGGCTTGCGCTCTGGGCTTTCCCGTGGTACTGTGGAGACCTGGGGAAGGGAAGGAAAGCTCCCGTGGCTCTCTAGCTTTTTTTTTTTTCTTTTCGCCTTTTTGCTTCCCGCTCCTCGCTTCCTGCAAGGCTCAAGAATGACGCCATGTGGTTGGAGTACACCCGCCAATCCATTCCCTCCATCGAAAGTCGTTCAATATCGGGAGCATATTAATTAATAGATTGGCCGGCATATGTCACAAACCCACTCGATATCTGACTATTCATTATCGACTTGACTCTGGATACATTACTTACCATCAACTTCCGATGCTCTCGACTCGCCTGGTCTGAACTCTGTCATCCAGACATTCCATCGCGAGGCGCCGTCCATTGCTGACAGCTCTCACCGAAGGGCCGCCTCGTCGGTCTTGTCCGGCAACAATGGCCGCTTACAAGCTTAACCGCCCGCCTCAGCACCACTTCAATAGAGTTGAGGGGCAATTCCCGAGCAGCTGGACGTCTGATGGGTGTCGCCGGTCGCAGTATAGGGCCGGCTGTCAGAAGTGGAGTGTCGGCCATCTCATCTCGGACGGAGCTGTTGTTCGA
Source organism: Fusarium neocosmosporiellum (assembly GCA_006518225.1). Classification (NCBI taxonomy): domain Eukaryota; kingdom Fungi; phylum Ascomycota; class Sordariomycetes; order Hypocreales; family Nectriaceae; genus Fusarium; species Fusarium neocosmosporiellum. The sequence goes on along the minus strand of SSHR01001514.1, from coordinate 2,546 downwards.
GATGCATCATCCGGGCTTGGCCAGCTTCAATTCCCGTCAATGTAGCGCCCAAGTATCTCTCACTGTGTCCCATGTCATCAATCTGTCCTCAGCGGAAAGAAGCTCGCTTGGCCCTACGGGACGGACGACATGGCAAAACACGACCGCTGTCAGGTGCTGCACATTTGAGACTGGAACAAGATTCTCCGTGTCCATCACCATCAAGTATCCAGTATCAGACGAACCTGCGACGGCATGATCTACGTCTCATCATTGGCGCCCCTGGCAGACAACCCTAGCCCTCTTGCACAATTGGGCAAGGCTCACGGGAGGGGGAGGCCCTGTCGACATGCCCGGCTAACCTGAGACCTAAATGGCAAGGGGTTTGGATGGAGGTGGGAGGGGTTCGAGGCCTTGAGGGTTCGAGCCGCAAAGGGTGAAGCGCTCAAGGGGGACGACGGTCCGCCGCCTCTTGTAAACTCCCATGTTGCCTCTGATCCATGTCGCGGAAAGCTGCAAACCAAGACTGAAGAAGTCACCATCGGAGGGCGACGCACACTGTAGACTCAGCTGGCGCTCCCTCCGAGGGAATATGACCGAGAAGAGCAAGGCGGGCGCCCCGTCATCCTCCAATGTGAACGATGCCACGCGTGATGAGGGGATTTTTTTTTTTTTCTACTCAACCCTTCTGGAAGAGACTGCCGGAGGACAAGACGGTAGTCGTCGACCGTGAACCACACAAATGTCGGTCTGGGGATGGAAAGACTTTTGAGGCGATGGACGGGTGTCTGGCGTGCGCAGGGAGTTGGTTGCTCTGCGAGACGTGATTGGCCAGGCCCCGTCGCATCTGGTACGATGGCATCCATGCCCGACCAACGGCGGATCACCGATTCTGGTGGAACCAGTTGGCAGAGGTGAAGAGTCGATCAGGCTTGCTTGAGAGACGGCAGACAGCGCGCTTCAAGAGGAGGCCCTGTTCGCCCAATCTCGATTGTGCGTTGTCAAGTTCCTGCATCACACCCACGGCTCCCCGACCAATGCGAGGCATGGAATGGAGGAAGAAGAAGAGACAAACAGTGTGAGAGGCTCTGGTGCAGCAAAGTATACACGAGGGGCCTCACATCTCAAGCCGTGCTATGCTGTGCCGAGCCCAGTCCAAGTCCAATTCAGGGCCGATATTCCTCATGGACGAGAGCTGTGCCGTTGCAGTTGCAGACCCGAAGTCGCAGCGTGCCTGCGTCTTCCCACGTAGGTAGGCAAGGTACAGAGATGGTGTATGTACTGTTGCATCGCATCGTGCCTGGGCGAGGATTTGCACGCCAGTACCCTTTAGAGGACTCCGCTTGCTGAGCTGGCTGAAGTTGGCGCAGAGGAAGATCAAAAGAGAGGGAATAAAAAGTTGCACTCGGCATGCAACGTCGTGAGCCGGCACTCTTTGGCACGGCACAGAGATGGAGTCGTCTGGCGGGGGCGCGATGCGAGGCGATGCCAGGAATGGATTGAGATGAGAGTAGAGCTGCGCCATGTCCTCGAGCAGGTTGGCGCCCACGTTCTAAGCTGGAGCTGGAAGAGGTGAGCAGCGATGCATCCATATCCATTCTGGTGGCTTCCATCCTTCTTTCTTAGCATCGTGACCACCGGCAAAGGCGCCAGCCGACAGCACACACACACAACATACAACAAGTCGGCGGATGGGTTTGGGAGGGTCGTGTATAAGTGCGTGCTGCAGCTCTCAAGCGTAGCTCTGCTGCATTTGTGTGTGTGGGCTTGAGAATGGATGGATCAAGGGATTGGATCCAATGGATGATGGCAAGCCGTGATACGCGAGAATAGGCGGTCGCAGAGTTCAAGGCCAGGCCAGGCACAGACAGGCACATGCACACACACAATCACCAAGCCCAACAAGAACCCCTTCCCTTCAGCTTTTCTTGTGCCTGCCACGGTAACCTCCAATAGGTTTGTCGACCGAATATGCGACCGACTTTTGCGGCGGCAAGGCAACCGAGATTTGTGCTTGTTTATTCCAGACTCTGACATTGAAGATCATGAATGACGATTTGCCCTCACCCCCGGACTGTCATCTCCATCCGAGATTGATTGCGGTGTCAGAAAATGTGTAATTCCTCGTTTGGCCATGTTTGATGTGTCACCGCCCGCAACGTTCAATAGATTGCGAAAAAAACGACCGGGACCCCTTTCTGGGCTCATTCCGCCGCTTGACCTCAGGGAACTCCCCTTGAGAGCACCTGTCGCTCTGCAGATCATCGACGGGTTCCGGCGAGGAAGCGGTGTCGAGTCAAAATCCTCTTGTCCGTGTCTCCCGTCAAGGAATCCCCGACCTTTTTAATCAGGACACAGTCCGTCCGTGGGTGAGTGGGTTGCGGCATCACGACGATGCTGCCGCTTCTGCATGCTCGCTCCTCCGGCTGCTGCCCGTGTCGAGGAGCGCAACTCCATCGAGACCCTCCAAAGCCCCGGATCGCGCCCAATCAAGCACATCTTCATATCCATCTGCAGACGCACGCTTGGCCGGTCCGTCTCTTGGAGGGGAAGAGGAAGAGCGAAGC
>SSHR01001513.1:0-10107 GCA_006518225.1 Fusarium neocosmosporiellum | reverse complement strand
GGCACCGCCCAAACGGGCAAGGCGCTCTCGCCGCCCACGCTCCCGACCACGCATCACGTGACTCTCTATATTTAAGATAGCAACCTCCTCTGGCTATATAAACATATATCTTTAACCTCTCTCTTCTCCCATACTCCGCCCATTCGTATCCACCATCTCATCTCCTTTACAAGCATTACTATCTTCAGCCCAATGCCTCCCCTAATCCTGCCGCGTTATCATTTTGCATTAGCATAAAGCTCTATTCTTATTAGGATTAACCGGCCATCGCGATGCTTTATATCGTCCCTAACGCCAGTAGTCACCAGGCTACGATTCATATTCCATACTATCCTCTGATGCTATTACTAGCTATACCCTACATCTCATACGGTTTCCCTTCCCGTCCTCTTTTCGCGCAATCTAATAACGCCAACAGTATAGAGACTATCCCCAGGTCGGGCCGCCTCACAGCGCTGCTTCTCAGGCAGTAGCAGAGTATCTCACGGCGGTGTTCATCCTTGTGAGGCCTCCAATAGACGCCCAGCCAATAGCAGAAATGCCGCAGTGGCTCCCTAGCTACCCGTCCCCGAGGGCATGATGGTATGGATGATGCCACTCCTCGGACGTAACTCCTGAAACCGGCAAGGAGTGTTCCCGAGCACTTCGACATAAACCTGGCTCCCGGATTCGGTCCAGTGCGGACGAGGTGCATGACCACGACATGCCCGAGGCCCGAGTGCGCCATTTCCCTATTCAGGGGCTGCCAAGATTACCCGCCACTTTGGGAGGGAGGAAGGGGGCGGAGATAAGGAGCTGGATGTTCCCTCAGTTACTGCGTGCTAGTCCTTGGCTCACCCGTTTCCGTGCCGCTCGTGATGGCTTGGCAAGACTCAAGAGGGGCGAAGCCAGCATGTCGAGAGGGATGATCGGGTCAAAGGGAGGAGACGGGCACGGGCGCACTCCGGTGAGGTGTTAATGTTGCACTCATGGTATTGCAGGCATGTCATCTTCGCTTGTCTCACATTGTGGGATCATGAGGCGTTTATGATGGCATCTCGAGCTCTTGAGTCCTCTGAATGGTTCAAGAAGTCCGTGTCTGTGGATAATCAACATGTGCGGGTGTGGCGTCGGGCTCCATCACGGTCAGACGGAAGAGCTGATGCTGCCGGAAACTTCCTATCCGATGCTGTCTGACCAACTGGATGCCGCACGCTGTGCGTCATCAGCCATCACGACCTGCCTCATCTGGCATCTCCGAGGACTCTGCCTTACCAGCGAGTGGCGTGGATCCCTGATAACGTGCGAGAAGATAAGACGAGGAGGGAATCACTTGTCCAGCATAGCTGCACGGTGTGGCCCGGCAGTGGAGTGATTGGCGCAAAGAAGAAGCCGTTATGTGTCTGCCTCCTCCGTCCGACTCACCCTGATCTCAGAACAAGGGGTGACAGCAGGAAGATACCGGGCTGGGCTCCTGCAGGCCAGGAGACTCGTGTGGCTCGGCTGCGAGCATATAAGCCATGCAATGCCCGCCCATCTCCCGCTTCATCGCACTGCCAGAACAAACCATTATCTCCATTCCCAAACACACGGCAACTCCAGCATGACCAGCATGACATCGACAACCCCTCATGCCGAGCAATAGAAACCGCGGCAGAGCTGGAGTCCCCCTCGTTCTTAAGCAGCCACCATATCGCTATGCGATAACGAAGCACACTCGGCTCTAGGCGAATCCAAGGATGCCACCATTTGGGTTCTCTCCGACTCTGATATAAAAGACGAGGACGAAGAGGGTCAAGTTATTGACGACTCGCAATCATCCATAACTACGGCAATTACCATCACGAGCCATTCTAGTAAGTTCCTTACGCGCTTGCTTCTTCTACTTGGTGTATAACCTAACAGCTTCTATAGATACCACGAGCATCAAATAGACTCCACCAGGGTCAGAGGCTGCCATTGGTACGGATACTATACCAGCAGTATCTCCGGTCTAGGTAGAAGATAATACAAACATGGACCCCACGGCTGATCCTGGAATAGATCAGCAACCTCCTTGCTACTCAAATTGCTTATCGGCTAGCAGCTCTTCGGCTTATATAGATACCAGCCTTAGCCTCTCGCCTGCCAGCCCCGAATACCAGCTATATCTGGTTGTATCAGACCGACAACAGCTTATCACCAAATTTACCGGGCACGCCAGCGAGCCAGGCATCACAACGATCGATGCCCTCTCGGACGAAGGTTCTTGTCGTAGGGGATAGAGTACTCCTACGCCCCCTTCAATGAGCACGCACAGCACTATTGCTGCCACTCCCACGGAGACGTCCTAGACACGGTTAGACGGTAGCGAAGGATATCCGGGCACGTCGCCCGATGGTGCCACCCCTGGAGCCCGCAATTCATCCCTGGCAGCACGGATGTCACCCGAACCACATTGGGGACAAGATTTGGACGACGCAAGCTGTGGGTCCAGCAATACGGAGTCTGAGGTTGCGGATAGTGGACCTAGATCGCCATCTAAGGCCCGGTTGCCTCCCTAGTCGCCATCACCGCGCCGTTCACATCGCAGATCCCCAAGTTCGCATGCAACGACGCAAGAGGAGGATAGTAACGCAGATACTAAAGGCTCCGGCAGTGAGGATAGCCTCGATGTTCCAGAATATGCGCGCGACGAGGACTATTATCCTTCGCCTCCGGAGGTTCAGGGACTTGACTCGGAAGACGATAATTTCGACGATAAAGAACATAAAGATCGCAAGCGTCGCAAGGTCTCTAAGTCTCCTTCCCATTTGACACGCAATGCGGCCACTAGTGCACGGGAGTCTCGCCTAAGGAGGCGATCCATAAGAGCTTCCGCACACTCATTGAGGGAGCGTAATATATCGGCACTCGGCTCGTTAAGTCTAATACCATCGCGTATAAGATCTATTCTCTTCGAGGCCAGTGCGGTTCTTGCTTAGTTCCAAGAATAGCCGCTTAAGAACATTTTGATGAAATGCGTTACCGAAAATAGCAAGACTACGTTTTAATTCTAGTTTAAGTGGCCTCTTTGCACAGATCACCCGCATGCCACTAGCGTGATCCCCGATTCAACCCGCTCGGTCGCGATAAGGAAAACAACCAAGCGGGCTCCAATAAGACAGGTAAAGTATTTAGACGATAAAGATAACTTTCTCATATAATTAAAGGAAGAGGAGAAGCTTAGGTAGGCGGAGATTCGCCAGCGTTTTGCTCAACGTTTCCCCGAACGAGGCGGCTCGAGTCTGCAAGTACACTACTGCACGAAACTCAAGTACCGCAGAACTTAATGTCACCATGCTCTTCTGGATCGGAGGCTTTTGAGGTGATTGGCATGTACCTTAAACGTGCCAAGGTATGCTGCAATAAGTAAACATTGCTTGAAGTTGTCAGCCGGTGCTTTGGAGGGCATATATGCCTCGGTTCTACACCTGAGACCGTAGCCCATAGCTTGAAGCTACGAAGTACAGTAGATGTTATTTCGTCTGACCCAATAGGAAATCAATTGGGTGACACAAGAACACCGATGAACTGCTCCGTCTCAGGAAAGCCTGCAGGTACTCGTATGCGGATGGGTAGCCGAAGTCCGATGGTGAGGCTGAAGGGGCGTGGCTGGTTGATTTATTCCTACTCGGTTGTGGCATCAACAATAAACCAGCGTTACAGTCGATATTTGGGGGCAGAAGCGTGCGCCTTCATACGTGGATGGAAATAAACCCCGAACATGTGGTGCAACGACCCGAGGCGATCGGCCATCTGATAATGTGGGTACTATCGATGCCAAGCCGGCAAGGCGCGCCCATCCAGCTGGTGCATTTAGTACAATCCGGCCCCGCTCAGGACCGAAATGAGCGCCCCGGGCGGCCAGGACTCATTTGCTATCCTATGAGCAAGATTCATTCAACCGAAGCCGTCAGCCCCTATCTAGACGTAAAATAAAGCATTATCCAAACGAAAACTATCCACAGAACAGCCGATGTTTTTCAAAGTAAAAGAAACCACAGATCACACAATTCCTATGCTAGAGAGTTCTCGTCCGTGCCAGAAAGTGGCAACGGCTCGGTCTCTACAACATAACTTCATCTCGTCCCCTACGACCCTCCTAGATCAAAGGGAAAAGAAAATTAAAGACAAGGAAATATCATCATCATTTTCCTATAGTATTCTTGGAGCTTAGGGATGTAGGTATAGCTAGCTGAGGTGGGAGTAGTTTCGATTGTTAGCTATAGCAGCCAGCTTCACGAGGCAGACTCGGAATCACCACCTGTATACATCGCTAATGAGAACCGGGAAAAGGATGCGTACAACTACAAGCATAATTCAGCCAGCATCCGCTTTAAGAAAACTTTATCACTAGTACACGACCAGAATGAGTGCCGATAGCAACCATTGATCCTACCATAGCTGATCTCGACGCTCGATACTCCATAGGTAGCCAAAGCATAGCCTTTTCGTCTTTTACAATCCATACACCGTCCGTGCTTACACCGTAACCAGAGTGGCTAACGCCTCGTGAAGCAGTCTCGGTTGACTGGCTGTCAACGGCAGGAGGTAGAGCCGGTATATCCAAGTTCAGAAGTCTAATATCAGTTGAGAGGCGAGAGCTAGACGTCGGATCAAATGAAAGGTGGGTAATCGCGCGGCCAACTTCGAGCGTCTGCACGCATGCGCCTATTGCTACATCCCATACCTTGACCGTCATGTCGCTCGAGCCCGACGCGAGACGCTGGCCATCCGCCGAGAACGCTACCGACATCACCCAGCTGCCGTGGCCCTCGAGCGTCTGCACGTATGCGTTCCAATCCGCCTCCATTCTTGGTTTCAATATCATCCAATCCGGCTCTTCCTTCTTGAAGAGTTCTCTAATGAGGCTATGTTCGGGGCTAAACATGAGTGCTGACGCATAAGTCTACAATGGAGCAATCTCGATCGGCCGTTTATAAGAAAGAATAAACCGGCGCGCGTCTCGAAGTAGTTCTGCCAATTATTGTGATCCCGTAGTTCTCTGTAAACATGTTAGGTCGTCTCTAGTGTATGCCCATAGCAACTCACCACTAAAGCCTCGAGTTTGTGTACCGCCTGGACTCCCTCCGATATGCTGTGTAAGAGGCTAAGAGATTCTAGCTAATATAGGTATTTCTTTTGGATGAACTCGTAGACGATGCCGCCATCCTGTAGATCCTTGCTGTTGCTTATGGAATTCGAGTTGACGAGATGGTCGACCTAGTAGACGCATGAATATCGGATCGAAGATAATGGGTCGGGATCGGGCGGCGAGACCTGATCGATGGAATATCCCGGAGTGCTTAGGCCATAAATATCGCGTCGAAGGGTCTCTGATAGAGACGCTAGCGACCTCGAGAAGAGGGCGTGGTGCTGGTATATGGTACCAGAAGGAAAGAGAAACGAGTTTAAGACTAAGAAGTCTTTGGCAGACTGATGAATAGTATAGACGACGTTGTCTCTGATAGTCAGGAAGGAGCTGCATATGCTTGTGATCTTCGAAATATGGTTAGTCGATCTTTGAATACTAGATGGTAAACCTAAGAGCCGGCCTAATTCCTCTAGGCGAAGTAGGCGATAAGCCACGACAACTATCGACAAAATATGTCGACACATTTCGGGGTTCCGACGCCCTAGGCTTTGGATATGCTGAATCATTCGATCGTATAGGGCTTCCAGGCCAGCAGGTATCGCTTCGATGACGTCTAGTACGTCCCAAACCTCTATGTTTTCTAGCTCCTAGTAGACCAAGGCCACCCAGAGAAACATGTCATTAGCGCCAGACGCCAAGTATTGTTTAATGACGTCCCGTGTTTGGCGGTCATATTTCTTCTGATCCACTAACGTGTCAACCTTGTGCCGGATGAATATGCGGACAGCAGTGGAGATTGAGTCCTTGTTCAACTCGAGGTGCAGCCTGACTTTTTGCTTCGCATTGTTAAGTTTCTCCTCAATGTCCGGCCAATTCCGACTGGAGACGATCCACTTGACGCGAGAAGGCTTGTTGATGAAAGGCTTGTCGAGGAAGTTGCGAATGAGCCTGAGAAGTTTGTGTCGATCCGTCTTGCACTCGTCGAGGGCATCAATGATGAGGATCGCGCCATTCAAACACGGATCGTTGAGCATGGCCGCAAGTATCTTAGATAAGGCTTCCCAGGCATTCCCATCCTCGAAAAGCTGCCTGCCCGCATGGGCATGCTTATCCCGAACATGCGAGATGAGCGACGGCTGTTAGATGACGAGAAGATAGATCAGACCGCGCAGCACGGCTATCGCGTTGCTCAGCCGTGCCTCGGTGGCCTGGCAGAAGAAATAGGACAAGCACTTATCGGGCATCTCTTTCTTCAGCTCGTCGATGATACCGCATAGCAGCATCGTCTTGCCCTTGCCAGGGTCGCCTTTGATCCAGAGTAGCTAGCTCTATGGATCGCTGCGCCATCGCTAGAAGTCATCATAGTCGAGGATCCAGCGGTATAATTCCCTAAGCAGGCCGCCCTTTATAGCTTCGATGCGTATCTTATCGTCGCGAGGGTCAATATCACGCAGGTCTTTCAGGCATTATTTATCCCCACCATCTTACACTAAATTTAGTTTATAAGGGTTAGGCGCGGCAGCGACGGGTAATACCGCTACTAATTCCCTTATATATACAGCGGCGGCAGCGGCGGCATATCTCTGCTATTCCTTATTCTTATGAGAGTCTAAGTAGTCGCAGATTCCCCGAATCGGTAGGCAAGGGAGGATATCCATCAGACCGGTAGCCTCCATCTCAAAACAGATAACGTCCAGCTATCAAGCGATATTATCTCGCTAGATGCCATTCCTTATGACTTAGTTCCCTAAAGCGATCATGCCATAGTATATCACCGGGTTATCTAGGCTCCGCCTGCTTCGTGGTACCAGCTTTAAACGGTCACATTCATCGCAACTAAGTAATAGAGAGGTATACTCATACATCGAGAAGAAAAGGCGGTCCACTATAATTAGGCGGCGATACTAGGAGTATTCGTCTAACCTTTCCTCTAATATAAATAAGATTCGGCTACTATCTCATTCATGCCTTACTTATAGGGATAACATGGCCATGCTAAGTAGGTAATACGGGCTCTTCGGTATCGCAGTACATTAGATCTATCCATCTCCGATAATCTTCCCTAGATCATACTACACCACCCTCATCCCAATAACAACATCGCCCAAACGCATATCAACCTTACCCGGCACCCCGCCTCTAATTCCCACTATCAAACCAAGGCGAATCAATAGGAAGATTCAGATAAGGTAGGTCAACACACTCGCCGCGTTATTCATTCCATACTGGCCTATCGGCAAACACATAACGACAATATTATAGCCCTATATGCCGCCGAGCATATAGGTATTCATATCATTTATATGCCTAGGCAGGTCTTCGTGGATATCATCTAGCATAGCGCGAGCTATGGCCATCTCTATAGGCAGCGCGTAGATCCAGGCGATTATATACTGGTTATTCGAGGCGGGCGACCTATTTCGCGAGTCATAAAACCTATCTTCCGGGTCGTCGTATACGGGCTTTCGTCGCTTCAGAGGGTGAGAGGAGCTTTCCTCAGCATGGCCTTCGTGCCAAGGTCGTCTCCCATTCATCTCGGCGAGATACCCATCTGGTTATGATTCACAGCCGCGACTTTCCTCGGCGTATCGGTAGGGGTAGAGATCGCGGATTAATTAAACTGAACGGCGTCAGGGGAAAGGCAATCGTCACAATAGAATTTTTGGCCGATTCGTACTTAAACATGGGAGGAAAAAGAGGAGAGACGGCCGAGCGCGCATCAGGCATCATGGACGGTGTCGCTATAAGACCTATGCACGCACTGCCACCATTTATGAGATTTGCGTGCGGTGAGGCCTCAGCAGCTGAAAAGGACCCCTGTAGCTAGGCGCAGCTTGTGAGGCCAATAGGGCTATCGAGTGATGGGGTGTGCAGCTACACCAGGTCAATCGCAGGGCTCTATTATGTTGGGAGTGGAAAGTGCAAAGCCAAGCAGGTAAAGAGAGGCAAGAGCAGGCTGGCACGATTTGACCTGATGTGTGCATGGCTGGTTGTCAGATCACGCCGGGCGGGTAGCTTACCCTGGACCCATCCACAAGAGGATTGCCGGACGAAAAATATACAAACAAACAAACAAGCACGAATGGATGAAATTGATTCTGCCCAGGAAGACCGACCTCATAGGGCCAAGTATGCTAGGCTATTTATAGTTCCAAGCTCTTCTGCTCGCGTCTCCCAGAAGAAGTCCCGCAGTTACGAGTCGTAAATGTGGGCTCACCCGTTATCTTAGTATCGATGCCTATAATTGGCCGCCTCTCCACACCTTTAATATGGGGGCAGGGAGCGTTATAGATAGGTTGCTAATTCAAGAGGTTGGGTATAATCTAGGTAGACCACAGAGAAGGCGTGAAGCTATTGGGAGGCAGGCAACGGCTAATAGTGAGAAAAGAGTTCAATGGCATGCTTCATATTTCGTGAAGGGCGCTTCAAGGTCATTGGACAAGTATGCGCCAGCACAGCTAGCCTACGGGCACCGTGTTATTCACCCGCAAAGAACCTGAGAATTGGCTCCGCAGCACTCCGTACGTGGACAGTGCACCAGGAGGGCCTGGCTAGGCGTCGAGACTCCGGGCTGACCACTTTTCTATTTTTAAGCGCCTGCTGGGGTGCCGAAATCAGAGGGGCTGGCGGGCTCCATGGTGAGGGGTTCCTTGCCTTATAACCGACCCTCAGCTACCCCCTGCGCGAGTGCTTCCAGCAGGGTGCGACAGCCTTATCGTAGTTATTGTGTCCACCGTGGTCAAGGCCCGCCCACCCCAGGCCGCGTCCAAGCAGAAGGTCCAGAAGTCATTGGTCATATGCCATTGATCTATAGTAACAATGCCTTGTGGTTATGTAAATGGGTTTGCCCTGACTCTCTAGATACGTTGATCACTACCCTGCCTAACCGCCGACACTACATATGCGAACTAAGCCTCGTCTTCTTTCCGCCACGATGCAATGGGGAGCCTGAGAGTGCTAAGAGCGGCATCGAGATCCGTCTTATCTTTGTCTTGACCCTTGCGCTGCCACTGTAAGCATGCCGATCCCTGGGGCCCGGCTGATAAGAGATGATTTGCCCTCGTTGTGGGGGCCAACAGCGATAATGTTGGTGTAATTATGGTTCGCTGAAGGAAAGCGCTGAGGAGAGAGGTGATCCGTCAACAGGTACCACGGTGGATGCCTAACGAGGCTATGGCGTGGCGGAGTCGCGCTTGGCTTCCTGCCGAGGACACAAACGCGCTTTGTGCATTTCGTAGCGACCATGCTAGCTGTAGCGGAAGGTCGCTGTCTTTCACCTGCCGCGTGGTTGTGGCGATGTCGGCGCCCTCGCGAAGTCTGCGGAGGATGTCCTGGGCCTCCCGCTCCGGCAGACACGTCAGGAGGTGGTAGAGTTGTTCGTAGGTATTAGCTTTTTTTTTGTAGCTCATCGTACTTTCGCTTTAGGGTATACTGGTCCCGGTCTAAATCCTAGTAATGACATTAGATACCTCTGTTGATATAACCCCTGCATTTCGGACGTTCGCCATAGCACTGCGTAGGAGAGATAGCGAGTTAGCGGGCCAAAATTATCAGATTTCTAGAAGAAATATAGATATATGAAACTCCATATATACCTTGGCCTTTCGTTTCTAATACGATTCGCAGGCGATCTTTGTCAGGTTGGCTCGGGGACGGAGGGATAATAGAGATAGTCCTTGGTCGGAACCAGAGGTAGAGCCCTTAGAATTCGATACTAGAGCTGGTCGAAGGCTATGACATCTGGAGATACTCGAAAGCAATCCATTGCCGCCGAGAGATAGAGCTGGACGAGAAGATAGTAGAGATATTATTAAGAACGTAAGGGGACTAGGTAGAGGCAATATTTATGGAAGTGAACCAAGTCGGTCATAAAGGGGCAAAACGTGATAAAATAAGGGACTCACGAACCCTGATGACGTAGTGTGGGGCATAGCCAACCCCTCAAGTGGCGGGCCTGTGGCGATGCCAAAGTGCCGAGGTAGGTCGTGACGTACTGCGGTAGGAGGCAAAAG
>SSHR01001510.1:0-13364 GCA_006518225.1 Fusarium neocosmosporiellum | reverse complement strand
ATGCCGACTTATGGGATAGCTACTAAGTCTCTGGGGTGGATCTGGCTAAAGAGATGCTAACGTAGCTGAGGTCTCGAGCTACCCTTCCCATGCCAACTCGTCAGCCGAGCCAAAGAGCCACGCCTCCAACTCGCCCAGATTCTTAAAGTCATTGCTCGGTGCCGCATGAGTGACGTCCCTATCCGTCCATCCATAAGTGCGCTTCTTGTCTGCCAGCGACTCTCCGATTCGACAGATACTATCGCAATCGATGATAATGGCTTCGTTCTCATTGCTCAGCATGATGTTTGCAGGTGTAATGTCGTTAGGCCCTGATCATGAACTGGGGTCTGTCTGATCCCGGCTTTGGGTATTCCTGCTAAATGAATGCCAAGACACGCTTTCCTTGATCTGGCACCAATCTCAGCGGGGGATGTAAGAATTGACCGTCCAAAATGCATACCTACGCATAATACACGCCACCATCAGGTATCACGCTAGCCGACAGCTTCGGGTTACCCGTGAGGGCAAGAGGGGATGTCAATCATACGAGAAATCATGATTCGAACTAAATGCACCGAGAAGGGGTGTAATGAAGCTATTCATAGGTCCTGATTATTATTAAAAATCGCAGCTAAAGACGAGAGGAACTAAAGACGAGAGGAACTAAAGACGAGAGGAACGCGGAAATTACTGACCTGATTAATAATAATGATCTCCTTGACGATGAGGATCTTCTTTAATGCTTAACAATCGAAGATCATATTATTGCTAGCCGTCACCGGGTTCTCATCTTGTTACGCTTCCTTGGAGCCATCGAGGAAGAGAGACCTAACTGGCGAGGCCGCCGGCGGCCTCGTACACACACGAATACCCACCTTGTAAGGGACTATGCCTCGTGGCTACTCAATGGGGACGATGATATCTTCAAGCACCTATTTCGTATGCCACAAGCCCTATTTTTGACCCTCTGCCGGTGGTTACGGATCAATACTTCTGCTCATAATAGCAGGCGGGTATCTCTCGAGCAGAAGATGATGATTATGCTGTGGATCCTCGCGTACGGCGAGCCTCAGAGGAATACTGCCTATCGCTTCTATGTTAGTCAGGGCACGGTCTCGAATATCTTCCATGAACTTATCGAACCTCTTCGCCGACTACATATACGCTTCGTTATGTAGCCAATAAGTCATCTTCTCGATCTCTCGACTTCTATAGAGTTATCCCCGAAAATGAAGGCATTCAATGGTGCCATCGGTGCCGTAGATAGATGTCATATTCCTGCCTTCGTGCCCCGTCAGCAATAGAGAAGATACTGGTCAAGGAAGAATAACATCTCACAGAATATCCTCGCAGCCATCAACTTCGAAGGCTTCTTTATATATGTGCTCGTGGGCGCCGAGGGGTCTATCAACGACTCCTCCCTTATGTATATTGCGAAGACGATCGACCTGTATATCCCGTCAGCATGCTTCTTTATTGCTGATGCCGGCTTCGGCTCTAGCAGAGGCATCCTCATTCCCTCCCTAGAGACGAGATACCATCTCTAAGACTAGGAAGCTTCTAATCGACGGCCACAGAATAAAGAAGAGATGTATAACCTTCGTTATGCCTAGCTTCGAGTCATCGTGGAGCAAATCTTTGGCCGAGTAAAGAGGAAGTTTAAGATCATTAGGCATAGCGCCGCAGAATATGCCATTCGAGATCAGCACCGTATTGTGCTTGCAGTTACCGCTCTATGGAATTTCATCTTAGCAGACGGCATCGAGCCTAACGAGCGTGATCTTGAGCTGCAGTCATACCTGAATAGCTTCCCTTCGGCTCGGGAAGCGATGGAGACGGCGAAAGGGCGGGCTAATGACGTCGTGCCGGCTCAGACTTCGACTGGCCTGCGTACGGTGATTACTGAAGCTATTTGGCGGCAATATAATAAGGTATTAAGAAGAAGAGAAGAAGAGGAAGAGGAAGCAAGGAATTATCATAGCGGTGAAGGCAGCGGCAGCGAGGAAGGTGGTGAGAATAAAGAAGGCGATAAGGCCGGCGAAAGCGAGGAAGGTAAAGAAAGCGAGGGTCAGCCGCATGGCTAAAGGCGGTAAGGGGTAATTTGAAGCTGCAAATTTAGGTCCGTGATAGCTCAATTGAAGTTAGTAATAAGGTACCGAATTCAACGTTAATTTATATGTAAAAAGCCGCCTCGGCTAGTTAAATACTACCGAGCTTAATTTCCCAAGCATAATAACCATATAGCCTTATTCTGCCGGGCCATCTGGCTCTCAACCCAAGCTTCCTTCACCTCCTTCGAACCCAAGGCATTCCAGATCACCGCATTCCTTGTTTCCTTAAATAACGAGACCGCCTTCACGGCATAAGGCAGGCCCTTCGCCTCTCGAATAACCTCCAAGCAGTTGCTGACGGCTTTCTCTATATCTTCTGACCCGGTTGGCCTCGCCGAGAGAGAGAGGCTTCTGTGGGAGTCATCACGGAAGAGCTTCGTTAACTCTTCCTTTATCAGCGGTCCCTCGTTCTTCTGCTTCTTCCGCGATAATAGTGAAGCCGGCGTGTGACACTCAGAGATAGCGTTGCGCTGCCGCCGCCGCAGCTGTGACGAAGAAGGAGTCAGACCTCTCATAGGCGTCAGAGGCGTCTCCGACACGCGTTGTGAATCCCCTCTTTCCTTAGGCTAAGAATTAGGAAGTTGGAAGGGATCAGGAAGCTGACTTTGCGGCAGTTCAACCAGTTCGTCGTTATCCTCGTCTTCGCCTTCATCTCTGCCTTCGTCCGCGACTTCTATTACGGCTTCCACCTCGTCGTCATCGTCGTCAGCCATCAGAGCATCTGAATCTTGACCTTCTGCCTCGTGGCCTGCCCAGACGCTCTCGTCGGAAGCTGCAGCGATAAGACGACCTGCCGGTGGGTCGTCTGTGAAGATCTCTTGCCAAGAGTCATAGGTGATGAAGGGACCAACGAGAAGACCTTCTGTCACGACTTTCTTGCCGTGTTGAGGGCATCTTTCCTTGATCTTCTTCACGTTGGCTCGACTGATATAAAGCCGGCCAGTCTCTTCGTCATACTCCGTTCCAGAGAGGTCAGCAGCATCACGAAAGGCACGCCAGAAGTCCTTCAGGTTGCGCAGCTTATTCTTCAACGTCTCAAAACACCAAACCGGGGTATCCCAAGTCGCCTTAAAGCCGGGGATAAAGCCCTCCAATATATGCCTATACGGCACGGCCTTATTGACATTCAGTTCGCCATTCCGACGAGCTTCCAGCAGTCTTTGAAGGAAGTATAACGTCTGCTCGTCAGACCATCGCCAAGCCCGGCTATTATAAGGCTGTACCTCGACTTTCTGCGTGCCGAGATCGCGAGGGTAGGTTAGCGGCAGCTATGATTCCTCTTGTGTAGCCGGCGGCACTCGGGGTCTCTTCTTAGACCGCCGGCGAGGTCGTGGGAGCGGCATCTCTTCGATT
Source organism: Fusarium neocosmosporiellum (assembly GCA_006518225.1). Taxonomy (NCBI): domain Eukaryota; kingdom Fungi; phylum Ascomycota; class Sordariomycetes; order Hypocreales; family Nectriaceae; genus Fusarium; species Fusarium neocosmosporiellum. Next base: position 9,918 of record SSHR01001510.1, on the reverse strand, counting down.
TATATGTATTTTCTATGGGAAATGCAGGGACGATACTTCTTTTCTCGAAAATCGCGTCCAAAGGTGACGAAATTAAGGTTCAAAGGCGATGTATTTACTTGCTGAACATCACGGCCGTGATGACTTCACTATGACCCCTGACAGGTGGGGAAGGCGGTCAGAGCCATCGCCCGTTGAGGAATAGCTATGAACATAACGGGGTTTTGTGTACAAGACGGTGGCTACGCTAATTTTATGCGATAGCATGTCTTTTCTGATAACACGGATCAGTCAGACCCCAGTTCATGATCAGGGCCTTATGGACAAGTCCGAGAGAGTGAAGATGCCGAAGTGCACTCTCGATAGACTCGAGCCAGCGTCTCATACAAGGCTGTACGAGTGGTCGACCGCTCGCAATAAAGTTGCGTTTAGATAGTCGGGCCGGATTGACTCGTTCGGTAAGTGTTTGCTCGTATCGTGCAAAGACGAGTCCCGAAGCTCGCCCCTCGCTCTCAACACAGCCATGGTAGACAGCCAACGCGGGGTGCGGATGCTGCTTGATAACCTCCCATACTTCAATCTCATGCTCGATCTGCGCCTCCAGCTTTGGGTTGGCGTATTCGTCGATGGCAGGTTTCTTGACATGAATTTCATTTGTTGGCAGCGCGATTGTCCAGTGAGGCTGGAGTTTTGGGCCTCTACCCGTGGTTTGAACTTGTTGAATGTCATGGAGCTGAGATAGATCGGAAGGATTTCCTCGCCGGTCCTTTAGATAACCGATGTAGTAGTTTCCGTCTTGCTCGATGATGAATTCGACGCGGTGAAATTGAATTCCGTTGTCAATCCGCTTGAATGTTTCGTGTCGCTGAAGAATCTGCATGTTCGACATGCTGGGGATGACTCTGGGTAGATACCCGGTGTGATTCTTTAAAGTTCAGCTTCAAACTCAGCCTCGACCAGAGTCAGCGACCGCCACTGATGGAAAGTTAGTCAGCTTTCGCTAACCTGACTCTGACGAATCATAATGCCCAGAACTGCCCTGGCGTCAACTCAATGTGCGGGGAATGCGGAGATGCTGGGGAGGCTGCAGAGTCTAAAAAGGGCGTGTCCCCGGATTTTCACTCTTGTCTGGTGTCTTGTTCTTAGTTGTGTCAGTCACCGTCGAAATGCCCGTCTCAACTGGTCGTCGTATGCCTCTCAGTTGCGAGCCCTGTCGGGAACGCAAGATCAAGTGTCCTCGAAACATCAACCGGGGTAGAGGACCTTGCGAAACTTGTGTACGTCGAGGAATTCCTTCTTCGGAATGTGTTTATCTCCGGGACCAATGGCCCAGACGACACAATCAGCCAGCCGCAGGGGCTGTTGACAACTCGGAACTCGTTGCGAGGATCGATAGGCTGGAGGAGTTGCTGCGACAGAGTGTGTCCAATTCGGCGAATCAACCTCAGGAGCCTGTATCGAATCTGCCTTCGCCTGAATCGACTTTGCAACCTCAATCTACAGGCTCGTTTACTGGGCGCAATGAGGCGTCACCGCTCAAGGGCGTCTCTTCGAGTTCAATTGCGCCGCCAGCTGGTATTATTATACGATACGAGTCTGGACACGAAAAGTTTGAGCCATCATCTTCTCGATGGTCTTCAATTCTTCGTGACAATCCCAATGTGAATGGCATCAAGACGGACCTTGACGGAAGCGACATTGGGTCAATGCCATTCACAACCAGCACCATCACCATCGCAGAGCTCCTCGACCTATTGCCACCCACTTCGCACTGCGACGAGCTCAAAAGGACCTACTTTGACGTGTTTTCTCCTGTAAGTCTTCCCTCTTTCTGATTTGCGACTGCTAACAGTGCAGCTCTTCCACATTCTGCATGACCCGACATTCGAGGCCGACTACCGTCGCTTCCAGTCTGACCCCGAGCAAGTGTCTCTCCCGTGGCTTGCGCTACTCTTTGTCATCTTGAGTATAGCCGTCATCGCATTGCCAGAAGACAGCCCTCTTCTTCGTGAACTCGGTCGTCGCAACTCGGCGCTCGAGAATACGTCTCTGCTAAGCAGTCGATACCGAGGGGCGGCAATGAAATGTCTCGAAGCGGATCACTACCTCTGGAGACACAACCTCAATACACTCCAGGCCGTCGTTCTCCTCATTTATGGCATCAATCACACCCACGGTCAATCCTGGGCTCTGCTGGGTACGGCACGCAACATTGCCTTGGCTCTCGGCTGTCACATTGACCCTACTGTCTTTGGGATGGATCGAATACGTGTTGAGGAGCGTCGAAGATGCTGGGCTGGACTCAACATGTTATACACGATACAAAACACCACACTGGGAAACCTGGACTCGACATTCACGCCCTCAAGTGTCAAGGCGCCATTGGACGTCAACGACGATGAACTCGTCGCTGGATTCGAAGTACCCGTTGCAAGAAACGGGCCAACACAGATGTCATATCTCTTGCTCAAGTTCGACCTCTATGGCCTTTGCACACGCATCTGCAGCGAGGTCTTTGGTGCGTTGCGTGCGCCTTCTTACGACGCCATTCAAGTACTCGACTCGGAGGTTTCTGCCTTGCAAGAGGTCCTCAATTACAAGTATCTGTTTGACACGACACTTCCGGTTCATCACGCAGTTCAATTAAACATCCTGTTTGGGTACTCCCATCAACTCACACTCCTCTTGCACAGACCGATTCTGCGACAGAGGACGGCCGACATGCGGTATACCAGGGAGAATCTTCTCATGTCGCAGAGGAAGTGCATTGAGAGCTCCCAGGCATTGCTCAGTATACATCGGACGCTGTACGAAGACGCAATGTTCCGTCCTTACCAGTGGTATAACCGTGGCCTGGGAAGCTTCCATGCCTTCCATGCCGCCGTATGTCTAGCCCACATCTGTACGAGTGGTACGAGTGTCGATGCGCCCACGAAAGATGCGTTGTGTCGGGAACTTCAAGGGGCACTCGATATATTCGAGCAGATGGCGAAAACAGGAATGAGTGCCGTTTGCCAAAAGGCCACGCCTGTGTTGAAGAAGTTGCTGTAAGTGCCTCGTTCAACTACACTTCTCTAACTAACAGACAATAGTGGCATGGTTACACCACAAGAGATCCAGTATCCAGCCTCTTCAATGGCATCCGACAGTCCTGCGCATCAAACAGCGGTGAGCTCTGATCGATCAGGCCTGGAGTTTCTTGAAGAGCCCATCGACAATCTGGCACCTCAACAGTGGCTTTCACCTTCTACGATGGGCTGGGAAGAGTGGGAGACGTTTTTGGAGAGCAATTCAATTGCGAATGTACTCTAGTCTATCGAAATGCATCGCAATCTTGACCATCTATCGAGTCACCACTGGAGTCGATTACACGCTTCTGACTGACAGAGCCTAATCATCCAGACCGGGACAGTTCTCAGATGTCACCTCAGTAATCTCCTTGTACTTGGGGGGGTCAGTCCAGATAATGTCGAATCTGTCACTGGGATAGTTGTCCACATCATCAGCGCCCAGCTCCTTGGCGAGGTTGTTGAGTCGTTTGTGCTCCCAGCTGAAGGCGTTAGTCAATTTCTACCGGGGGGACGGAAAGACTTACCAAATGAGAATGTTCCCGCTGCCCTCATAACCCTTGACGACATCCTTGACACACTCGCTGTCGTCTCGGTCACACGACGTGTCCACGGTGAGACGGAGATCTTGAGCCAAGGGCAGGACAGTGTCGTACGGGCGCTTTCTGGCACCACCTAAATCGCATCAGCTTGTGTATCCTAATTCATCGCAAGTAACGTACTGGACTTGTAGGTTTGTGCCATGATGTGGCCAATGTTGTACTGTGAGCTCGCGCCAAAGACGCTCCTCAAGCACTGAGCCCGCTGCTGACCCTGTGCGTTCAATCCATTGCCATCCTCCGGCTTTTCGCCATGTCGGATGAAGTAAACGGTTGGAGAGGCCGTCACGATGGAGGCGAGGAACAGAAGAGCGGTGAGCTTCATCTTGAGTCAGTGCTGCGATTGGAGAGACGAGACCGTGTTTCACAGAAAAGTTGAGACGGCTTATATATATCGATCAAGCTCACGCATCAACGAGTCGGTTGTAACGGCAATGCATTGCTCCTTCAGCTGTGCATATCACTTCCCGTTTGAGGTGACGGTGTCTCAATAATAGCGGCAGGATCTTACGGTCTTAAACGCACGTGTGGATTAGAAACGGATTTATTTGCCCTCTCACACCGCACGCTGTTCGCTCTTTATAGCCTTCCGTTTTGGTGACCGAGAATGGGGCTCGCTAGCTAAGTTCACGACCGCATTGGCGTCAGTGCATAACATGGAGACAGAAAGTAGTTTTCAGGCTAGTGTTGTTGGGGAGCTTATTGTTGTAGAGTATCTATTATGAACATCCTCTTAAAGAAGGTAGCAGTCGTAATAGAGTTGTTAACCTATGATAAAATTTGTAACGCTTGCCTAATGGACCACAACGGAAATGTTATTAACCTTCTCAAGGCAGACATGGAAGGTTAAATGGTGGGAAGGGAAACCTTGAGTACAGTGTGATACCTTCACGAGCTTATGCTTCCTTGTACAGAGGGAAAGTCGGGACTTCAAAGGGAGTTGTTCCTCCGGCGTAGAGGCCTGCGCAACCAGCCCAGTCTACAATCGTTAGCGCAATACCATCAAGGATGGCGAGGGGCTTACAGCTGAGAATGGCAACCAAGTATCCAAAGGCGTAACCGGCGTTGAGAACAGCGGTGCTCTGAACCATGTTTCCTGTTGCAAGAAGAATAAGGCAGACATCAAGTGCCACCAGGTCCAGAAAGAGAACCCAGGAGCTTCGGATGGCTGCAACAGTGTATATGACACTCAAGATGAACCAGGCCCAGAGATACAATGCAATGGACTGCTGAAAGTCCGGGCTCAGGTTGCCCTCAGAGTCCATGTAGGCAGCAATGATGCCAGAACCAGGCAGATAAATCATGCTGTAGGAGATGTTGAAGGCACCATAAGACATGAAAACTGCAGTTCCAAACGTGTTTCCGGCGACAAACTCCATGATGCCGACGAGGTACTGGCAGATACCGCCAAAGAAGATGAGGACCGAGATCATGACATTGGGAGTCTGGATTCCACGAGCATGAACGCCAAAGCTCGAGATGAGAAAGATGCCTAACATGTTAATAAACTGTGTGATGATGCTCAGTGGATTCTTACCTGTTGCAAAAGACAATAGACCTAGAGGTGAAGGGTTGGCAAAGCGTCGATGGACCACTGGGAGAGACGGCTGGGTGCGGTCCTCAACGTGACCTCCCTCGGTGAGGGCCTGATGGAGCTTGTTGTCATCTGAAGACATGATGATTGAATTGCAACAATTAGAGAAAAAAATAGTCAGGACTGCGTTGAAACCGCAACATCCGCTTCATCCAGCTAATAAATACTCGTCAGCACCACTAAACTAGCCATCTTGAGCCACCAAGGCCTCGATCAAACGCCCAGAACGCCATGATTGTACTCCCCCAGCTGAATGCCCTCCTTCTCATGGACTAACACGCTCGATTCATGAACCATCATGTGCTCATCTCCGTCTCCGCTGTCGCCATTTCCGCCCCGCCATCTCCGCCATCTCCGTCTTCCCCGCAAAACCACCACCCGGCGACATCTCCCGAAGCCCGAGACAACAACTACGACTTGCAGATCGGTAATTGAGGGTTATGTATTTGAGCCGTCCTGCACCCGCTGAGACTCTCAAGTAACCGCCAAGACACTGCACAATCGCACACAATGGGCTCCATCACTCCTCTCGCTCAGTATGCGGCTTTTAGCCATCCCGACACGGGACTCGTCCGCATCGGACACTACGACATTGCCAAGGGCACCATTCAGCCTCTAAGTCTTGCGTCTGGTACGCCTGTGACGAGTCTCTACGAGGTGATCGCCGCAGGCGTGTCTCGCATCATTGCCGACGGCGAGCCCGTGTCTGCCAAGGACGTCAAGGTTTTGCCGCCGATTTACGGTCGAGACATTCTTGCCGTGGGCAAGAATTACATGGAGCACGCCAAGGAGTTTAACAGCTCTGGCTTTGACAGCTCTGACAAGACGGATCGGCCCAGTCACCCTGTCATCTTTACCAAGAGGGCTACGTCTATCATTGCTGATGGCGAGGAGATTCTTCCTCACGTCGACTTTTCTTCGACTATCGACTATGAGGGAGAGATTGGTGTGATTATCGGAAAGGCTGGTTATCGTGTTTCAGAGGCTGATGCATGGGAGTATGTTTGGGGTTACACCATTATCAATGACATGACTGCTCGTGAGCGTCAACGCGACCACAAGCAGTTTTTCATTGGAAAGTCTCCCGATACTTTCTGTCCCATTGTGAGTTCTTCCTTCTTGATACAATAAGCGTTACTAATCATTCAGGGCCCTATTGCTGTCCCTAAAGAGTTTCTGCCCTCCACTCTCAAGGTTGAGACCAAGGTCAATGGAGAGCTCAGACAGAGTGCCACCACTGAGGAGCTCATCTTTTCTATTCCTACCCTGATCAAGACGATTTCTGAGGGCCAGACCCTACAGCCTGGTGATGTGATTGCCACTGGAACTGTAAGAACCCCCTCTTCTATGGCTGTCCTCGATTAACAGTTTAGCCCGCCGGTGTTGGTATTGGCAAGAAGCCTCCAGTTTATCTCCAACCCGGAGACGAAGTTGCCGTCTCAGTCACCGGTCTTGGAACACTCACAAACAAGATTGCTTCCACCGAGACTGTCAACCCTACAGTCCAGCAAGTCACCTCCAACCTGCCCTTCCAAGTCACAAACTCAGCCAAGACTCTTGGTGCCGGCGTTGGATTGACGCAGTTGAACGGAAAGTCACTCCACTACCAAAAGATTGGATCTGGAAGCAACAATGTCGTTTTTGTGCACGGTCTTGGTGGCACTTTGGACTACTGGACGCCTCTGATTTCACGCCTGTCTCTGGCCGAGGAAAACACACTTCACCTATTTGACCTTGAAGGCCATGGTCTCAGCACGACTCATCCGCTGAGCACCCTCAGCCTTGAGTCCTTTGCCTCTGACATCAAGTCTATCTTCGATGCCGCCGGCGTCACAACCTCAGCGCCGGCGACGCTGTTTGCACACTCGCTCGGATGTCTGGCGTCCCTCAAGTTTACCATTGACAACCCTGGTCTTGTCAACAAGCTGGTTCTTGTCGGGCCCCCTCCTTCTCCTCTCCCCGAAGCCGCCTCAAAGGGCGCTTATGCTCGTGCTGCTCTTGTGAGAAGCAAGGGTATCCGAGCTGTTGTTGATGCCGTTGTTGACGCAGGCACATCCAGCCACTCCAAGAAGGCAAACCCAACTGCAGTCACCGCAGTTAGGCTCAGCCTTCTGGGCCAGGACCCTGAATCCTACGCCAAGGCTACATGGGCACTTGCTGGGGCCACGCAAAAGCTCAACGTCGAGGCTATCGATGCCAAGACCTTGATTGTCACCGGTGACGAGGACAAGGTCTCGCCGCCTGCGCTGGTTGAGCAGTACGCGGGACGGATCAAGGACTCCAAGGCTGTCATATTGAAGAATGTCGGTCACTGGCACGTGTTTGAGGATGTGGATGGCGTTGCGGAGGCTGTGGGAGAGTTTTTGAAGTGATTATAGAATAGACTGGAAACTGGAACTTGACATAGGGATGGGCTCTAGACAATAGACTAGGCATGAATATTACATTTCTGATTCTTCTATATGCCGGTAACTTGACTCCCGAGGATACCTTCTGAGACCCTTAACTTCTATCAATGCCACAACAGAAACTATGGCTCATTCTGCTCTTATGGATTTCAGCGCTCAAGTGACGGGATTCAGAGTGACTCAACCCTGATAGCGCAAGTTCTTGTCCATGTCCACTGTGCAAACCCAAGTTTCAAGTACATCTCTCATCAACTGTTCCATCAAAACATACACAGCTTGAAACCTCTATTCAGTCATCGCCCCACAGCTTTCGCAACCCAACAAATCTAGGCGGCTCTTTGAACTTGTTCTCTATCCCCGTGGTTCGTCCTATCCGAAGAGGCCTTCCAAACTCCTCCAAATCCTTTTCCCCGTGGAATCTCCAAAACTGCCAACTGCAATTACCGCTTCGAAAGGACTCAAGTACTCGAGATCCTCCAGGATGCTCTTCCACAAAGGCAGTGCAGTCGTAGACAATGTCATCGATGACAACCCATAGGTGGTCGACTTTGCCGGCAGCAATGACAATGGACTTGTCAATAAAGGGTAGGTCGTCGTTTGAAGTTTCTATCGGTACTTGTTTGAATGATTTGGGATCATTTGTGTCTTCGACAAAGTCGACGGACGGTGCGTCTTTTGTGTTGCTCCAGTCGATCTGCACGGCAATGAGATTGTCCCGCGTGCCCGGGTGAGACTTTCGGTTCATCCAGCCCATGATGAGAGTCAAAGACAAGATTTGCAGAAATTGTTTCCGGAGAAAGGCCTCGACCCCAGCCAAGACGAAGTTATTAGGGTTCCCCTCATCTCTAGCCGCGGAGATGGCGGGGCGGGCCCCGAATCGGCTCGACGCACCGGCAGGCATGCCGCCGAGCATCCGCCGAGCGTCCTCTTGTCTCTCGGGGTGCAAAAATCTCTTTTTCCGAGGAAAGCATCACGAGTATCACTGCTTCAGCTTCCTAGCTGCCCGGCATGATCATGCCCCTGTCAACCAGGCTTAAAGCTCACTCCCCGGCGCAATTACGGACACTACAGCGGCCCGAGACCCCGAGAGAGAAAGCATATTAATAGCCTCAAATTGAAACGGTGTCATAGCTTTGACTCTCGGTTCGCAGTCTCATACGTCGCTCATTCTATGTCAAATCAGCCATGGCCGACTTTAGCCTTCTACATTACTTGTACCTCAAAAATTGTTATTGCTATTTCACAGGGTTTAGCGTATCCATTCATGAGGTCCCTGGTCAAAGCACCAAATAGCACCCGAACTCTCATTCAGATCCCTTCTCGCGATCCGACTACTTTCATCAAGGCATGGATTCATCATCCGCCCAACCACAGCGGAAGCAAACCTGGGCTGCTTATCAACTGGCACGGCAGTGGATTTATTCTGCCGAGTTTGATCTGAGTCGTATAGCGGTATCTGGCTTCAGCGCTGGCGCCAACTTGGCCCTGGTTGCTGCATCCGAGCTCAAGGGGCATTCAAGCGCATTAACATCAGAGCTGTCTACGCATTCTACCCTCTCGTGGACCTTGACCGCGCTCCAGAGCTAAAGAAAGTCCCTAATCCGATCAACCCATTTCCGGTTTTCTCCCTACGCTTGTTTGCCACATGCTATATGCCCAGACCCGAGGAACGCAAAGACCCCAGAGTATCGCCCACGTTTGCCGACCCTGCCCTCTTCCCTGACACGACCATCATCTTTGCCTGCGGGGCTGATAACCTATCGCCCGAGGCTGAAGAGATGGGTCAAAAATTGAAGGCCGGTGGCGCTAACGTTGAGGTTGTCCAGCTTGATAATGCGGCCCACGGGTTCGACAAGACTGGTGAACCGGGATCGGATGCGTTCAAGCAGAAGGAGATGATATATTTGAAAGTAGCTGAAGATCTCAAAAAGCCTTGAGAGATGATACGACGCTCTTGACAAGGCGCAGTGAACTGGGCCATCCTCGCATGAAGGTCCGTTGCACGACCTGAACAAAGAACATAGATAAAAGGGGCGGATATAATGCGATTCTTAAGACCCAGCCCAGTATCTGGTATAAATCTACCGGCTCTATACTCTTGATGGCTGGGTCTGTCTGCGTCCGGCCACCCGGGCTGTGGAGGGTCCGCGATGCGGCATTCCTCGGTTGTCGCGTTATTAGCTCGCTCAGCCACAATCTAATTTAAGGTCCTGATGCCAATCGTACATCTGAGGATATCTGGGACATCCAATTTCCGCCTAGATGAATGC